>SNQJ01S0027977.1:94221-127837 GCA_010110895.2 Picea sitchensis | reverse complement strand
CCCTCAAACCTAGGTGTTAAATCTTTGAAAAAAGACTAACATTAACTTAAGAATTTATGAACTCCCTCAATTCTAGGGTTTCTTCACTTTTTAACCTAAATCTAGCCCTTAATCAACTTAAAATTATTATTAATTCTACCAAAACCTCTGGTCAACCCTAATTTTCTCCTAAAACTAGGGTTTCACTCAGCCAAGCGTATCTCCTTCACCCGCCTCATCACTATTTAATAAAGGCTCTTCTCTTACTTTTTTCCCAGACTTTTTTGTCCTGATGATGGATCCTGCTTTGGATCCGAAACGTCGACGACAAGATGTCATCAACACTGTGGATTTTCCGACTAATTCTGAACTTAATTTTCACCACAGAAATTTAAATGAATATATCAACCATTTTTTACTTAATGTGGTTATTGCTAGTTATTACACAATTAAGCGCGTCAAGCGCTGTATTTGAACACTTTCAAGTACACAATCTTAATCCGGTGGGAAACCAGGGAATATGCACTGATAATAAATTTAAACATCAGAGACAAATCTGCAAGGTGAAAATTGATTAACTGGAGGACGAATATGGGGTGTTTCTTAAAAAAATGTCTCCTCATTTGCAATCGATTCATCTTATTTTCAATAAGTTGAAATATTATGCAATTACTTAAATTTAAAATGTGTTTATCCTTTAGATGCAATTCAATTCTTAAAAGTGCAAATCCTTATGTTATAGGTTAAATATTTTATCAAATGAAGATTTTTCGAGGGGATAATTGTTGGAAATAGGATGAGAAATTGTTGGATTTTTAAATTTAAGTGATTATTTTTGTAAAATTTAAATGTCTTAAAAGTTTTTCAGCATACTGAATTCATATTTACATTCAGAAATAAATTCTGAATAACAAAAAATAATAATTCATATAAATTTATTTAACCAGATTCAAATAAAAAAAAAAAAAAAAACCATTTCCTAGTCAACTCCAAAAAATTCTAAAATTCTTATTGTTGTTTGTTCTTCATCACGATTTTTTCATTAAGTATGATTGCCGGGCGAAGCGGTTTCGGAAGGAGAAACTTTGGCCTTGGTCGTTGGATTCCAAAATGGCCCATTCCAGGCAACCGAAACATGGCCACTGGATACCTATTCCTTTTGTTCTCTTTGCTGTAATCATGGTCATCCGAGAATCTCCCTCACTCCGCCTAGTCTGATTACAAGCCATTCAGTGTAGTTCGCTATTATAGTGACTGCTTCTCTTGCCGTGCCTTATTCAAATGAGGGAATGAATACTACCTCCTGCAGCACATTGCCAGCCTTCCCCGTTTAGGTTACATGCGGTTAACTCAGTCTACGTCTCGGACGGCTCTCCTGCTGGTTTAAAATATTATTCAATGCCACATTCTTTCCTGACTGGCTGGGTATCAACCACTGCATGAATTGATTCGGTCACGGTTTTACAAATATTAAATTGGAACTAAATCTTTCAGGAAGATTGCCCTGCTCAAAAAAAATTATTATACAGGACAGAAGAAGCAATGGGGATCCGTATAGTTATATATATATATGGTGCGGATGCTTTTTATCAATTTTTTTTTGAACGAGGTTGAATTTAGTTCAGGGCCAGTTTGAATGTTGGATGGAAGAACAATTTACTTATGAGTTGAATACTGTTATTAGGATTGTATCAGACACCCTGGATATAGGATGAACAGTTTTATTCTCTCGTAAATGGTTTTCAGACACCCTCAATCCCTTTTCATGAGATTTGAACCAGTAATCTGATAACCTTAATATTTTCCACATTATCCAAAATGACAATCCTTATCTGCAAATTCCAAATTGCAGATTCCAAATTTAAGTCATAAAACTATTATGAAACAAATTCAACGATATTTAAGTGAACAGTTCACTTTGTTCATCTGCAATCTATTTAAGTTCAGAGGTCCAGAATAAAGTTAAGTAGAGAATATTATTTATTTAATTAATATTAAAAAAATAAACAAATAGGAAATCATTGTGAAAATATATCATTATTAAACTCATTGTTAAGTCAAATGCCAGCTAACTTTATAACATAGAAAATTTTGGTAGGTTTTCTACATAGTCCAAAATAAAGGCAGGCCAGGGCCCACGAGGTTGGAGTGGATTGGTATTTAGGTTAAATAAAGGTGATGAATGTTGGAGTGTATTGGTTATTGGACATTTAGGTTAAGATAGTGAAGTTTAGTGGTATATTTATTATAAAAATTATTATATTTGATATAATTATTATGTCGGGTTAAAGTAGGGAGTAATATTTTTTTATTTTTAAAGCAAAGCTTTTAAACTCAACTTTATGTTAATTTAGTCAACTCTATGTTAATTTAGTTTATGTTATAAAATATTTTTATAAAGTTTTTTAAATGTTTAATAAATTGAAGTTTTTAAAAATTATAAATAATTTTTTAAATTTTAATTTTTTATGGATAAAAAATATTATATATAGCTATGGTGTTTTATTCGATATTAGGTTAGTACTAGCATATTACAGGTACTCTTTTTTCATAATAGTTAAGATAAAAAAATTTATAGTGTAATTTTATTTTTAAAATATAAAAGAAAATTAAAAACATTTAATATGATTTTTTTAAAAGTGTAATGTGAAGACTTTTATGTGTTATTGAAAACTTATATATATAAAATAAAAGTTAAAATCTATCATTAAATATGTCTTTTGCATAATAAAATAAAATAAAAGTTAAAAAGGTTATTATCACTTTTCAAATGATATCTTGAATTTGATGTGACAAATTTTACATATTTTTATTTTAATATTTTCTGAGAACAAGTACTTATTAATGGGATCAATATTATAATTATTTATGTTTTTATGATTTCTCAATTACTTTCTCGATTTTTATAGTCAACTTAGCCACTTTGTGGCATATTTACTTGTTTATATGTAGTAGTGGACTTTCACAATTCCATGCTCAAGATGGATATGTAATGGACATGCACAATGGAGGAATGAATACTTTATTGTATTTTTAATGTATTTGAAGCAAGTGTTAATCACAAATTTGTTGATCTCATACTCAAGAACATATTGCAACCTAGGACTCAATTATGTAAATGTATCAACTTCACTACAACATTGCAAGAAAAATGTGAGGTTTGCTTTATTTGTAAAGAAGTGGCTAGGACATTCAAAGTCAAGAGGAAATGTCATACTTTTTGTAACATTCCCACTATAATCCCTAGTTTAATTAATGCTTAATGTAGATATACTTTGTGGCTACGACCAAGCGATGTAATATGGGAATTGTATTCTTATGTTTTAATAATAAAAATGTGATGTTAGTTGCTAAGGGGACATGGACAAAGATGAGGTATGAATTAATCCACAAGAGAGGAGAGTGTGTAAGAAAATGATTAAGAGGGGGTCCAAGGGGGAATCACCCATGAATATTTTTTTTTGTAAATAAAAATGGGTAAATCCTATTACTGTGTTGTTGTTGTACAAAATAGACACATGTCATTGGCTTTCCACCTGTTCCGTCAAACTAGTGGAAACCATAACAGGTGGTTGCCTATTATATTTTCATCCAAAAAAGGCATCTGCCACATGCCCTGCCAATTGGAAACCAGGCAGGTGGTGAATGATTATCTTGACATAGTTGTCTTTGCAAGCCAGAAATACCTAATGACTTCTGAAAAAAGAAGACTAGACAAGAAATATGCAGAGTATCAGTGCAGAATGACAAGAAGGAAGCATCATCACTGTGTTGGTGGATCTCAGAGGACTGCACAAAACTAATCATTGGAACCATGGGATCTGTCGTCTGAAACTCAGGAAGAGTATCATCGTTGGGTTGTAACACGAAGAGATGCGCACAGGTCGAGCATCGCTGCTTGGTCGGTGCATTCGAGAATGCGTCGAACAACATATCAATTTGATTATTGATGAGGGTGCCCCGATGAAGCTGGTCCACCATGTAGCTTCTGAGATTGAAAATGAGCTCTCGCTGCTCCTGGATGAAGAGGCTAGGGGGAGCTGGGTCATGTCCAGAATTTCATTCAGCGGTGGAGGTGCTGAGATGGAAAAATTCTCCTGCAAAGTGCTAGTAGCTCCACCCTTGTCCTCTCCATCTTCTGCAGCCATGTGGAGGAGTTCCTCCTGAACCATGCATGTGGCACCTTCCATGGAATCCTTAGTACTTGTATCAGCTTTGTTGGTGTGAGGGCGCAAGTAATCATCCAGGACCGTGTAGAGGAGAGATTCTGGTGGAGGGAATTCCTCCTCGATGTAGGTCATTGGTGGAGTATGTGGCCTCGCAATGCGTTGATTCCTAATAATGGACAAGGCTTGTTCCAGATTATGCAGGAGTCTCTTCCTGGCAGCATAACTATACCAAGTAGGTCCTCGCCTAGGCTTTCCTCTCTCTCTCAGCATGGTTGAGCTAGGGGGGCAAAGAATCCAATGAATTATAGCTAGGAGAACCCACTGTGCAATAACCCAATTCCCGAAATGAGCAAGGTGATGGAGCTCGAGGGTGAAATAGTGCAAGTTGTGGCTAAACGAGATAGATATCCAAGGGGTGGACATGACTGTTGTAATCACTCGCCTCCTACCATTAATCCATAAGACAGTCATTAAGCTGACGTGAGGGAGTTGTCCTCCCTTCCTCCGCAAGTAATTAAGGTCATCCTCCATTCAAAACTGAGGTGAGGGACGACGACTGGCCATATTTATGGCAACGTTCATGGGAGGGTTGTGTGGCCTCCTTTCGCTACGTGGTGCCCCATCCGGGACCAGATAATATCTTCTGGCCAAGTCCAAACAACGATCTAGTAGCATGGTAGGTGGAGAGGTTTGAGCATTCCATTGGATCAACTCTTCCTTAGAATCCACTCCCTCATTTTCCAAGCAATCATAAATTTTATTAACATCTCTTTTCACATGTGATGGGGTGAGAGTGAGATGGGGTCGTAGGAGGGAATGAAAGTCTTCCAGCAGTCCTAATAGTCATAAGCTAGGTGAGATGTCTGAGAGGTGTGAGCCATGAATGATTTTGGTGATGAGTTGGATGATGATTTAGGAATCCCCTTCTACTATGAGCTAGAGGATGTTATGCTCAGTTGATAGATTGAACCCTCTGAGTAGGCTCTAGATTTATGCAACATTGCTAGTGTTGTGTCCCAAATATCATGTTGGGTAATGTAGAATTTTCCTCTCACACTATCTTAGGGCCACTCCAAAGCTCGTTGGTCTCGGATTCCCCTTTGAAGCACCATCAAAGTTGAGTTTGACAAAACCTAGGGGAGGGGGGGACCAAGTGCACATACTACCACTGATCTTAGTATTGCAAGTATCATTCTTTCTTGGTCCATCAGTGAGATTTAGCTACTAGGCCTAGAGGATGTGGCATTCCCCAGGATTGCAATTAAGGTCCTCCTGGGTCCAATGCTCAGCTCTGATTGTTTCCCGAATCAGGTTTATGATTCTATCATAGGTTGAATGTGGGGGGGAAGAAGTGGAGCAAAAAATCCTTTTGTTTCATTCTTTCCAAAATTTCCAAATTGTGAAGCCTGGTAATAGCTTCCAGATGTGGTCCAGGATTGGATTTTGGTAGGAGATCGAATCCCAGTTTTCCACGGTGCTTATGATGATGGCACAGTTCCTATTGGAGCAACACATTAGTTGTGCAGCCATGTCCTAGACAACCTCACTGTGGTTGCAGTGGTTAAGTAGGTGCTCCATAGTCTCTTCCTATTGCTGACAGTGGGGGTAGATTGAAGGGTCTACAAACCCTCATTTTCAAAGGTTGTCCCAAGTAAGTATGCAGTTTTTGGAAATGAGCCATAGGAAGATCAAGACTTTCGACCACAACTTTGGATTCTAGATCTTGCTCCAAATGTGCTCCTTTGGTTGCCCTTGGTAATTTTCCTGGAGATGATAAGCCTCTTTGACTGAGAAGTTACCTGCTAGGGAATGTCCCCATCTAAGGATGTTTGGTCCTTCCCTGATATGGATTTTCCTCTGATTTACACAGTCCCTCCATGTTTGTAGGTCCAGTTCTACCTGAAGGTGTAATTCATGGGGTTTAGTTTTCCACCTGCGCCAGGTTTGATGCAGAACATTTTTTTTCCATAGGTCCTTTACGTGTAGGGAGTCCCTTGATTTCATTTGTTGATAAAGAGGGTTGAGATATTCGATAGAGGTTAGAGGTGTTTTTTGTTACCAAGAGTCTTTCCAGAACAGGGAGTGTTCTCCATTCCTAATCTCCCAGAAGGCATGCTTATGTATGAGCATTTGATTGTTCCAAGCTATATTCCAGATATTAGATCCCTGAATTTGATCATTGAATCTGATTAGAAGATCTTCTCTGGTAGCGGGCGCATATTTTATTTTCCAGATTCTTGCCCAGAGTTCTGTGGGGTGCTTGAGCCAACGCCACCAAAGTTTCCCCCCCATTACTCGATTGAGTTTTCCTGGATCTCTGAGCCCCATTCCTCCTAGAGATTTAGGCCTACAGATTTTATCCCATCCCACTAGCGCCCATTTTTTGTTCGGGCGATGCCCATGCCATAGGAATCTACACTGGAGGTTTTTGATGGCTTTGATGACTGACTGGGGGGTTGCTAGAGCCATGAGGAGGTAAGTTGGCAGAGCTTGGAGAACAAACTTTAGAAGAAATAGGTAGGTTACAAGGTTAAGTGATCTAAAGGTCCAATTACTGAGCTTATTGGAGATGGAGAGCAGTAGATTATCCTAGGAGATGTTGTGTGTAGACGCTCCCATGAGGGGAACACCTAGATAATTGGATGGAAGGGACCTCTTTGGGGTTCCCAGAAGCCGGGAGATGTGGTTTTGAATTACCACTGGGGTGTTGAAGAAGTATAGCTGTGACTTATTGAGGTTTAAGGAAGTTCCTGAAGCTTCAACAAAGTCTATGAGGATTGTTTTAAGCTTATTATCCTCTTGGGCGGTTGGTGTGTTCATCAGTAGGGTATCATCAACAAATTGACTATGAGAGGGGCTAGGCTGGAGGTTGTGGAGAGGTAGGCATTAGAGAGAGCCTTCCTCAACTGAGGCTTTGATGTATGGCCCCAAACCTTCCGCCATTATAACAAAAAGGAAGGGGGAGAGGGGGTCCCCTTGTTGAATGCCCCGAGAGGGAGAGAAGGGTTGGGAGGGAACTTCGTTGACCAAGATAGAGAAGAAGGTTGAGGAAGTGAGCCGCATAATCTAAGCCACCCAGATATTATCAAATCCAAAGGCTTCGAGGAGGGAGCTCATGTATTGTCAATTGATTCTGTTGAAGGCTTTGGAGAGGTCGAGCTTGACGAGCATACCTGGGGTTCTTGTATCTTTCAACGAGTGAATGACCTCATGGGCTAGGATAACACTATCCATGATTTGCCTTCCTTCCACATATCTAGCTTGCTCTTTGGATATGATGTATGAAAATATCAGTTTGAGGTGCAGGGAAATGACCTTAGTGATGATTTTGTAGATAACATTACAAAGTGCTATCGGTCAAAATTACTTAGGATGTGTTACCCTTTCTTCCTTTGGAATGAGAGTAAGGAAGGTGGCATTGAAGGCTAAGAGAACTTGCCCGGAGGTTCTTGACTCCTCCACAACTTGCTAGACTTCCTCTCTGATCATCAACCAACAATAGTGGAAGAAGTTTGTCATGAATCCATTCGGCCCTGGAGCTTTACCCGTGGGATTTCTTTGACTGCTTGATCCACTTCTTCTTGGGTTATGGGCCTTGTCAGGGATTCATTATGTTCATGTGTGACTAAGGAGGGGATGTTCCTAGTGATCTTTCGAATAACGGGCAGTTTTTCTTTGATGGGTTATGTTAGGAGATCTTTGTAGTAGTTTTCCAATTCCTCTGCTATGCTTGCATGGTCCCAGGTGGGGTTTCCCTTACCATATTCTAGTTGAGTGATTCGGTTTATGTATCACTTGTGCACCATGGATTTGTGGAAGAACTTGGTGTTCCTTTCACCTTTTTTAAGCCACTGTACTCTGGATTTATGCCTCTAGAGTATTTCTTCCTATTCCTTTTTCTCTTCTAGTTCTTCTCTGAGTTCCTACTCCTCCATCATTAAGGTTGTCATTATGTCCCTAGTAATAAATATTTTTTGCAATGTTTCCAGGCATTGCTCAATTTCCTGCTTTCTTTGGAGAATCTTCCCAAATACATTCTTATTCCAACTCTTAAATTGTGCCTTAAAGTTTTTTAACCTTTGTTGGAATTTGTACATGCAAGTGCCATGGACTATTCCTACTTGCTCCCACCATAATTTTGAAAGATTTTGAAAGTCTAGGTGAGTGAGCTAGAACTTCTCAAATCTGAAGGGTTTGAACTTGGGCGTGGCTCCAGTGTCAAGACAAAGCGAGACTGACCAGTGGTCTGAGCCATTTTTTTGGGGGATGTTGGCCTCGATGCTCTGATATTCCAACAACAGTGATTCTGAGATGAGGAAACGATCCAATCTACATGCCACATGATGATGTCCAGATCTGTGATTGGACCTGGTGAAGATACCATTTCTAATTTCTATATCTATTAAATTGAGTTGATATATGAGGGTTCAGAACTTACCACTATCTTAGTCAAGCCACTTGGTCCCTCCTGTATTTTCCTCCAGCATTAAGATGATATTGAAGTCACCACCAATCAACTAGTTCTGTGAACCCAACAATGTCTTGATAGTGGAAAATCTTCCCATGAACAGATCTTTGTCCTGTTCACTTTGGGGCCCATACGCATTTGTAATCATACCTTATTTAATCGATCCTATAACTTTGAAGTGAGAAGTAAGAGTGTCTACTGTGGAAAAGGGTTGGTCTATGATGATTGTGGCTGGATTCCACAAGATTTCTAGGCCCCCCGCAGCTCCATTTGAGTCAGTGTGAATGGAGTCATAGGTCCTCCAATAACACCGGAATATGTCCTCAGCTTCTTCCTTGGCACATTTTGTTTCCTGTAAAAGGATAATTTCCAGATTCTCATCACGAATGCAGTCTCGAATAGTAGTTTTCTTAGATCTTCCATTAAGCCCTCTTATATTACATGTTATGATTTTCATCATGATGAGTTATGAGGCGAATGGAGATATCCCTCCGTGAGTCTCTGGATCTACCCTGAGTTGATCATATAGTTTCCTACCTTCTTAATGATTTGATGTTCATATTTGCGGCCTCGTCGCTTTCTTTCACATGAGCTATGTTTGAGCTCAGTGGATGGGTCTGAGGAGATCCCTAGTCTTGAGGTGGAAACTGCAGTAGAGTCAATAAAAAATTTATGCACTTTTCTAAGTTGTTCTACTAGGATGTTTTGTAGTTCCTTTCTGTTGAAGGCCTCCTCCAGGTTTTCTAGATCTATGTCCGCCAGATATTGTTCATCAAGCTACATTAAAGTGTCCCCCCCCCCTCCTCTAGCTTTTCCATATTCTGTTGGGATGTAGGCTTGTTTCTTGGTTGTTTTCTTTGTCTGGTTTCATTTGATGCTTGGATTTACCCTTTTCCTTTTCCTGATTATCTTTTTTGTGCGGATTATCGACCTCCTCTTCCTCCGGGAGTTGATTAAGAATGTCGAAGGAGTTTTTGGTGGATTTCTTTTGAGTGCCTTCTTGAGTTTGTTTTTTGGGTGGATGTCTTTTCCTACCTGTGAATGTAGTGTAACCTTTCTTTTGCTTCCCCTCTCCTGATTTTGGGTTCTAGGCATTCAAGGGACAGTCACAGAAGAGGTGGCCATGCTCTTGGAACTTTCTGCAGTGGAAAGGAATTTGCTCATAGTCCATCGTTTGATTCCAGTCCTCATCTTGATATTCTAGGGTTATTGATCCTGGTAGAGTCTTTGATATTTTTATGTAGACATAGATTCAAGCGTAGGAAGTGTATTTCCTCTACTTTGTGGCCTCCAAAGATTTCACATATCTTCTCACAGTGTTTCCTATTCCCATGAGGATTTCCTCCAGCCAAAACTTCTACGGTAGGGAATACAATCGTATCCATACCAGAGCCATTGTGAAGTCTTCTTTCTCTAGGTTGAAACGGTCTGTCCAGAATCTGAGGAATAGCCCAGCAGAGTTGTAGAAGTATGGTCCATTATCAAAAATCATATCCTTGTCTTCCAAACTTTAAAGGATGATCGTGAAAAACCCCTTGGAGCTGAGATGCACTTCATAGTCTCCCTTGGGGTTCCACTAGTATTTGATCCATCTCATGAGATCTCGTTCAGAATGCCATAGACTGGGAAACTTTCCAATGAGAGTGTGCTCCCTCATGAACTGGGTGTGTTCCCCTACCCTGGTTGAGCTAATGGTGTACCTTGGTGGTTTATCCGATTGGGGAATGCATTTCCCTGGTTCACATTCGCGAGATGCCTTTGGATGAGACGTGCTCAGATCAACATCCATTTCTTTACTAAACCCATGTTCCTTGGCTAAGATTTGATCCTGCAAGTGAGGTGGTAGCTCAAAGGCCAGCCTCTTAGCTCGCAATCCTTCTCTGTCATTGGCAGTGATGTTCTAGTAAGAGAGGGGTTCCCCCGCCCCCCCTTCTAGGTTCATCCTATGCAGTCAGTGGCATCGTATTGGTGCAACACGACTACCTTCGAGCGACAGTTTCCTCTGCAAGGGGGAAATGAAACATATAATACAGGGTTTTTGCTAGGGTTTTCACTGATTGCAAATCTTTGTTACCTACTAAATCGAATCACCCGTGAATATTAATCCAACCCATTTTCCTAAAAAAATTATTTGATATATGAACCTTCTAATTTATGATTGGGTGTTCCCAAAGCCAATCATTGAAAACATATAAGAGAGTGGGCGTCAGTGTTCACATCCCATACTTATTTGGCACATGGGGGATGAGTACAATCATCTTAGGGGAAGTGTGTGAGTCAAGCAAGTAAGCCAAAGAGAGGAAATTTATATGGGTAGTAAAAATAGTTTTTACAAAATCATTTTTTGTGCATAAACAGAAAGGAGAGAGAACGAAAGAGAGTTGGGAGCTAGTGCATCCATGGAGGGAGAATTATAGAGCATGTTGGAGTGTATTTGGAGCAAATTGGAGCTGAATACTGAAGAGACAGGTTGGCATGCCTGAAGAGTGAACTCCTGAGTAAGTTGCACTAAAACAACAAGTGTTTGTTGTTGTTTGCTGGTAGTTTTTCCTAGCAACAATTTCTCTTGAGTTATCAACTGATAGATTCCTATCTACTTGTGTTAGAGAGACCCTGATAAATGAATGGGATGCCCAAGGGAATAAGATTAATGAAAGGTTACATTTCTTCGGTTGGGTAGGTCAAGAGGAAGAGAGTTGGTGGAAAACTAGGATAGTTGTAGGAGAATACTAGTGGGTTGTGAGTTTTCTAAGATATGAGTGGACAGTGAGAGACCACCCTCTTTTTTGGATTGCTAACCTCAACTCGGGGGTGAGTGGATGTTAAGATTATGAACAATGAGTTTATGGTTGGGTGGAATGTTCGTACCAAGCAGTTGATTGCACAAACGTTTTTATAAGATAAGTGTTATATCTTGCTTCTGTTGTGTTATGAGATAATTTGTTGTGCATGAGCTCTGTGTATTTGGAAATGATTTATTTTTTGTTGTAATGAAGCCTATTAGTTTCATTTCATGTCTATTTTAAATGGTTGTAGATGCATGTAATTAATTGTCATAGACAATGGCTAAATCTGGTTTTAATTCATAGTTGAAAGCTACAAGAATTAATTAGATAGTATAAATTTTCATTTTTATGAGTATTATGCACTGTAATGTCTCTCGGTTGGGCTAGGGGACGTGACATTATAGTATAATATCCTCTGGTTTAAACACAGAGATTGTATGGTCTCGAACCACTGTGAATATGAAAAATTAACTATTGTAGCTTTTGTCTGTGACGAATTGGGGAAAAATGGTGAAAAATAAGAGAGAAATCCCCAAATTCATGAGCAAGATTCGATTTTAAATGAATCAAAGTTTTTTAAGAGGTTTAATGGAGCCAATCTACAAAGTTGCAGATCCAAATTCGACTTGGAATAGTCAAATTTCGAGTTTTAATGGCCGATGTAGAGTTGGAGGCAGTTTGGTTATTTGGCGGCCGAGATCATGTTTTATTTTGAGATCGATGACCAAGATTAACTTTGATAAATTTAAAAATCCACAAGGTATCTACCATTTGAAAGGTTGAGTAAATTGACAATTGTGATTAATTTTCGATGGTTGGGGAAATGGATCATATCGACTATCTGTATTCATTTCAGTCATTGGGAGGTTGAAACAAAATCGACAGCCAAGATCATCTTGAGTGAGAGATAGACGACCCAGATTCACCTAGGTTTTTGTTGAAATTTTCTAAGTGTTGAAGTTTTTCAAGAGAGATGGCCGACGTCCTATGGTCGGGTCGGTTGAATTGGCAAAAAGTTTGGATTGGTCGCCAAGGAAATTGTCGATGGCCGATGGTTGAGCATCGACTGGATTTGGTGAAGTTTTCTCAGTCACCAACAAAAATTGCCAAAAACAAATGGGTCAATGGTCGAGCGTTGACTAATTTGGCAAAGAGTTGAATTTCAACCAAGGGAAACCATTGATGGGTTGATGGTCAGGCGTCGACCGAATTCATGAATGTGTTTGGGTCACCCAAGAGAATCAGTTGATGACCAATGAAGGAAAGAGGGTGATGATGTGTCATGACACGTCAGCATACATGTGTCATGCCACATCACCCAAGTTGACACCTCAAGATGATGTGTTATGCCACATCAACATACATGTGTTGTGCCACATCAACAATTTCCACATCATCCAACAAAGATGGTCAATGGACGATAGTCGGGTCGACCGAATTGAGGAAGTGTTTTCGTCAGTCGGTGGGAATAAACGATGATCGATGGTCAGGTGTCAGCTAGATTAGTGAGGAGTTCCATTCACTAATGGAAATCACCATCAATTGATGGTCGGGTCTGATGGGGTGTGCAAATAGGTCATTGGGAGTTGGGTCGATGGCCAACGATCGAGTCAACAGTTTGGGGAGTGTTGTGAGAGCCAAAGGGGAATGTCGGTCATCGATGTTCGATGGAGCGTAGATCAACGACTCATATTTCACCTGATTTGAGATCAACGACTCAGATTTAAGGGCTGTTAACGCAGTAAAATAGTCAATTTTATGCAAAATTTTGTGGTTTTTGAAAGTCATTAACTTGCGAGGCATTTTTGAGGGCCTAAATGATGTTTTTAGCCAATTAAAACCCACGGGAATAGTACGTGCGAAGGTACAGTGTCTCTACAACTCAATAAAAGATATTTGAGAGAGGTATCCAATGAGCTAAGTTGTTTGTAAAAGAAAGCTTGTATGAGAAAGTTAAAACTAAAACAATGAGGGAAAAAATTTGGCACTGGATTACTTTCGGAAGGCATAACTCCATGCTAAGAAGTCCATTTGGGGCGCAAGAGTAGTCTATGGAAATATTATGAACCATAGAAGACAACTATGGAGCCAAATTTGGGATATGGTTCACTGAAAATGTGTTAGGAGTGAAAGAAGACACCTATAGCATACATGGATAAATTGGGTAAAACAACCTAAACTTCTTTGGACCATAACTTTCAACTCAGAGCTCAGATTTGAGAAAACAAATAGTTTATGGAAAGGTATTGAGGAGTAGAAGACATCTGTCAACCAAGAATTTTCAATTGGACAAAAAAATTCTCAAAAATTAATAAATAGATTTTTGTAGTGAAGTAAAATAGTGGAAATTGCAGCATGTAAATGTTGTAACTTTTCGCTCAGAACTCATATTGAGGCATGGGTATAGCCGTTGGAAAGATTTTTCTAAGAGGAATGCATCAAATGAATCAAAATTTGAATTAGTGCAAGGTTTCCTTCATAAATTGATGAATAAATAACTTGTATTATAATGGATGAGATGTTTTATGTTATGCATGTTTCTAATAGTAATTATTGCATGCACATTTCTTACAGAATTAGAGGTACATGAAGGAAACTTTGATTATTATATGAGGACTAGAGTTATGGAATATGTTCAGGGATATTACATCCATGAGGAAGAGATTAGAGGTATGTATGTTAGCATGGGGAATGCTGAGACAAAGTCAAATGGAAGAAGACATATGTAAGAACCTGTAACTATGAGAAGCCTGCATAGGAAAGTGTAGAGCTATAGAGTTGATAATGAAAGAATTATGAAGGCTCAAGAGGAGATACTTCAGAGCTTAAATATGTTACATAAGCAAGTTAAGAAGGACTCTAACACTAAGCAAGAAACTAGTGCTAGATAAGTGTGAGCATCTAGATCCCAAAGGAAAAAGGATGATCATGGAAATGATAGGCAGTCAAGAAGCATGAGTAGGTACCATCATTCGCCAAAGAAATCCACCAGGGGAACTCATGTAAGTTTAGGACTAGGGAGAAACCCAATTTTTTCTCCTATTCAGAGGAAAACGAGAAGGCCTGAGGCAAACATATTGCAAGGAGAGCTCAAGAATATCAAGCCACCAAATTTCAATGTTGAGCACAGGAAAGGACAAGAGGCCAATTCCTGGCTGTTGGAAATGAAGAAATATTTTTAGCTGCATGATTACCCCTCCTTGGTAGAAGCTAGAATTTCCACTTACCACTTTCAAGGAAAGACAACCATGTGGTGAGATCAACTTAAGAAATCCAATAATATTGATGGAAGAGGATCTCATGGAGGTATGTCAATGGACATTTCTAAGAATTATTGTGAAAGGAAGATGAAATATTTATTTGAATTCAAGATGGGAACCATGTCAATAGAGGAATATGAGAAGAGGTTCTTTGAATTGTTGAAGTATGTTGACTTCATCAAGGATGAGAAAGTTAAAATCCAAAAGTTCCTAGGTGGGTTACACTCCTTCTACATTGACAAGATTCAATATGATAACCCCAAAACCTTGGAGGAAATCATAAGGAGAGAAATGCATCTTTATGAGCAAAGCAAAGGAAGGCCAATTTTCCAAAAAGATTGGAAGAAAAGATGAAGGGTAAAAAGGATGAAAGGAAGAAGGGATTTAAGCCACACTTTTTCAAGAACAACACTTAAGAAAATTAGCAACGTCAGTCAGCCCAAAATGAGCACAAGATTGCAAATTCATTTGGGAAAATGACAAGGAAGCAACCTGCACAATGTTGGGGATGTGAGGGAAATCACTTATATAGGGATTTCCCTCACAAAGCAAAAAGGATGAGGACAATCCACAACATTCAGGAGCCTGAAACAATGAAAGACATGGGAAGAAACATGCTAAGGATTTATGCAACCTTGGAAAAAAATAAAGAAGAGTATCAATCCCCCATGATTGAAGTGGAAGGTAAGTTTGATAACCACCCCATAACAATTTTAATTTATTATGGAGCTAGCCATAGTTACATAAACTTTAACATTTTTGAAAGATTTCACTTGCAAAGGAGTAAGCATAAGAAATATCAGTTAGTTCAGTTAGCCATAGGAGCCAAGAGAAAGATCAATGAGCTTGTTAAAGATTTTTTAATAGACATTAAAGGGCTCGACACAAAGATGGATGTAAACATCATACCTTTGGGATCATAAGATTGTCTAATTGGCATGGATTGGCTAGAAAAACACCATGTTGTCCTAGATTGTTACAACAAGACAATTACATATCTTGATGAAGAAGGGCAGGAAGGCAAGATTTAAGTCATTCCAAGAGCGATAGCTATTAGAGAGATTTCAACTACGTTGTTGAAGAAGAGCTTTAGGAAGGGATGTCATATTTTTGCAACCCATATGGAAAAGGAATCCAGAGATAAAGTGGCAAGCATTGAAGACCATCCGTCCTTAAGGGATTTTGAAGATGTTTTTAGGGAAATACTCGGATTTCCACCAAAGAGAGACATTGATTTCTCTATTGATTTGGTGCCAGGAGTTTCCCTAGTGTCCACGACACCTTACAGAATGGGAACACTAGAATTAAAAGAGTTGCAGATGGAACTTGAAGAGTTTTTAAAGAAGGGGTATATATGCTCAAGTGTGTCATCTTGGGGAGTCTCAGTTCTTTTTGTGAACAAGAAATATGGAAACTTAAGATTGTGTATTGATTTCAGAGAGCTGAATAAGGTCACCGTAAAGAACAAATACACTTTGGAAAGAATTGATGATTTGTTTGATCAGCTCAAAGGTGCAAGAATATTTTCCAAGATTGACTTGAGATCATGCTATCATCAAGTGATGATAAAGGAAGAAGGAATTAGCAAGACAACATTCAAGAAAAGATATGGGCATTATGAATTCATGGCAATGTCATTTGGAATATCAAATTCCTTGATTGTTTTATATTTCTAATGAAAGGAGTGTTCAAGGAGTACTTGGACAAATTTGTAATTTTTTTCTTAGATGATATTATCATCTACTCTAAGTATGAAGAACAGCATGAGAAGCATCTAAGAATGATGTTAAATTTTTTAAGAGAACATAAATTGTATGCTAAGATAAGTAAGTGCATCTTTTATTAAAAGAAGATTCATTACTCGGGGCATATCATTTCATCAGAAGGGATAACGATAGATCCTGAGAAGATAGAGGTCATTATAGGATGGAGAGTGCCAATAAATGTCACAGAGGTCAGATCATTCGTGGGTATTTCTGGTTATTACCGAAGATTCATAAAAGGGTTTTCAAATATTGCAATTCCAATCACTTATTTGCAAAAGAAGGGAGCGAAATTTGAATGGACTTCCAAGTGTGAAGAAAGCTTTCAGTAGCTGAAAGGCATCTTGACAAGTGCACCAATATTGAATATTGTAGATCTAGATCAAGATTTTGTTGTGTAGATTGATGCATTCAAGGAAGGGCTCGGTGGAATTCTTACTCAAAAGGATCATTTGGTATGCTATGATTCCATAAAATTAAAAGACCATGAGAAGAATTATGCTACCCATGATCTAGAGTTAGCAACGATTGTACATGCATTAAAAATGTGGAGACATTACCTCATGGGTAAGAAATTTGAGCTAAGGACAGACCATTGTGGTCTGAAACATTTGTTTAAATAGCCAACACTAAATGCTAGACAAACTAGATGGATTGATTTTCTAGGTGAATATGATTTTAAAATTAAGCATATAAAGGGTAAGGAAAATCCACAAAGGATTCACATTGTTGACCAATATCTTATCACATTCATTCCCAAAGAGGGTTTTTAAATTGTGAAAAATAAGGTCAATATATTGTAGGTATTGGGGGGGATGCAGGGTATTAGGGAGTATAAAAAGGGGTATCTAATAAAAACAAGATTTTTCTATTAGAAATATATATTGGGTGAGGTGCTCAACATAAGGATTTTGGGAGTTATTTATCAATATCTAGTGAAATTAGGGGTATTATTTAATATCCCATGAACGCACATGCTATGTCATAGGTGCACTAAGTGAATATCCTGTGGGAAAATCAAGTGGTTGATGCACTCAATGGGAGGGCTCATGGAGTACATGTTGCATCCATTAGCATGTACATGGATGATATGAAAGATAAGATTTTTGCAACAATAAATTCAGATCAACAATATCTAAAAATAAAAGAAACATTACAACAAGGTAGATTTTAGAAGAAATTTGATTTTTATGAGCTGAAAGAATATGGAGTTCTCATGTACAAAAGAAAAGTGTATGTGCATAATTCCAATGAACTGAAAAATGCAGTGTTAAAGGAAATGCACAATGTGTTATATGCTAGACACCTAGGATATTAGAATACAATTTCATATGTGAGAAGCCAATGCTTTTGGTTTGGAATGAAGAAAGAGGTGGCTAATTACATAGCCAGATGTCTAGAGTACCAGAAGGTGAAAACAAATCATAGACATCCAACAGGTTTGTCTCAGCCATTGCCCATTACAGAATGGAAGTGGGAAATTGTCACAATTGATTTTATTACTAAGCTTCCCAGAACAATGAAGAATCATGATTCCATCATGGTGGTGGTGGATAAATTAACTAAGGGACAACATTTTATTCTGGTGAAGATAACACACAAGGAAAAAAATATTGCAAAGATATATATGAAGGAAGCTACTAGGATAAATGGGGTGCCTAAGGCAATAGTTTCAGATAGAGATCCAAAGTTTACATCCAATTTTTGGAAATGTGTGTTCAAGGGCTTTGGGACAAATTCACATCTCAGTACATTATATCATCCATAGTCAAATGGACAAACAAAGAGGACTGACAAGATAATTTAGGACATGCTCAGAATGTATGTGATGGACCAACCATCAAAGTGGGAAGATTATATTAATTTGGTTGAATTTTCCTACAACAATGGGTATCATGCCTCATTGAAAATGAGTTTGTTTGAAGAAATGTATGGCATAAAGTGTAACACACTAGTGAGTTGGGATAATCGACCAGAAATAGCAGTTGTTGGGCCATATTTGTTGAAGGAAATGGAATAGTAGATAAAAAAGATAAATCTGAATTTAAAGGCTACCCAAGATTATAGGCATAAAAGTTATGTAGACAAGAATAGGGTGTTTAGGGATTTCAAAGTGGGTGAACATGTATTCTTAAAAGTGAAGCGAAAATAATTTCACTAAGATTAGGAAGTTTCCCAAAGTTGGCAGCGAGATATTGTGGGCCTTTCGAAATATTAGAGAAGATAGGGATAGTTGCATACATGCTAGCATCACCTGCATCCATGAGAGTGCATAATGTATTTCATGTGTCATTATTAAATAAATTTGTGCCTGACCCTAATCACATAATTGATTTGAATGTGATCCAGGTGGAGCACGAAGGGTATTTCTGGGTGGAACCAGTACGCATCCTGGACCCAAAAGTCAAAGTTCTCAGGAACAAATCCATAGAGTCGGTGAAGGTTCAATGGACCCGCTACAGTCCTGAAGATTCTACATGGGAGCATGAAAAAAACATGTAAGAAGAATACCTGCAAATGTTTGACTTTTGAAGAAAACAAAATGCAAGACTCCATTTTGAGCAACTAGAGTTCTAAAACCACATCTCAAAGTACTAGCCAACTACATTGGGGGGCCTAACAAAATAATTTCTCATTCCTTGGGTTAATGATGATAAATGAATGGTACATTCCTTGGATTAGTCCTGATAAACTAACGATGCATTCCTTGGGCCGACGAGTTGAGAGGAACAAGAGATTATGGTTGGAACTATTGGTGGAGTTGTTAAATTGCAAAATTTTATCTCTAAGTATTGTGATGTAAATTTTCATATATGTATATCGACATAGTGTGCACCAAGGACAACACACAATTGTAGGGGAGGGGGAATATAATATCCCCACTATAATCCCCAGTTTAATTAATGCTTAATGTAGATACAATATGTGGCTACGACCAATCAATGTAATATGAAAATTGTATTTCTATGTTTTAATAATAAAAATGTGATGCCAACTACTAAGGGGAAATGAAAAGAGATGGGTTTTTTTTTAATAAATAAGAGAAGGGAGTGTCTAAGAGAATTCTTAAGAGGGGGTCCAAGGGGGAATTACCCATGAATATTAATCCAACCCATTTTCCTAAAATTTCTATTTGATATATGAACCTTATAATTTTTGATTGAGTGTTCCCAAAGCCAATCATTGAATACATGTAAGAGGGTGGGTGTGAGTGGTCACATCCCATAGTTATTGGGAACATGGGGGATGAGTAAAATCAATTTGGGGGAAGTGTGTGAGTCAAGCAAGTAATCCAAAGAGAGGAAATCCATATGGGTAGCGACAACAGTTTTTACAGAATCAATTTTTGTGCATGAACATAAAGGAGAGAGAAAGAAAGATAGCTAGGAGCTAGTGCATCCATGGAGGGCGAATTATAGAGCATGTCAGAGCCTATTTGGAGTGAATTGGAGCTGAAGACTGAAGAGATAGGTTTTCAGGCATGAAGAGTGAACTTTTGAGTGAGTTGCACTAAAACAACAAGCGTTTGTTGTTTTTTGTTGGTAGTTTTTCCTAGCAACAAGTTCCCTTGAGTTCCCAGCTGAGTGATTCCTAGGCACTTGTGCCAAAGAGACCCTGATAAATGAATGGGACACCCAAGGGACTGAGATCAATGAAGGGGTACATTCCTTAGGTTGGGAAGGTCAAGAGGAAGAGAGCTGGTGGAAAATCGAGATAACTATAAGAGAATACCAGTGGGTTGTGAATTTTATAAGTTGTGAGTGGATAGTGAGAGACCATCCTCTTCTGTGGATTACTAGCCTTATCTCGAGGGTGACTAACTATTGATATTAGGAACAATCAATATATGGTTGGGTGGAACATCCATCCCAAACAACTAGTTGCACAAACATTTTTACAAGGTAAGTGTTATATCTTGTTTTTGTTGTGTTATGAGATTATTTGTTTTGCATGAGCTCTGTGCATTTGGAAATGATTTATTTGTTTCTGTGATGAAGTCTATTAGAGGCATTTCATGTCTATTTTAAATTGTTGTAGATGCATGTAATTAATTGTAATAGACAATGGCTAAATCTAGTTTTAATTCGTAGCTGAAAGCTACATGAATTAATTAGATAGATTTTTGTTTCATTTTTATGAGTATTCTGCACCACAATATCTCTCGGTTAGGTTGGGGTCTCTCGATTGAGTTGGGGGACGTTACATTTTCACGAATTAGAAAATATTTATCAACATTAACAACCTTAAGAGATCATGGCTTGCTCTATTTGTAAAGAAGTGACCAAGATATTCAAAGTCAAGAAAAAATGCCATACTTTCACGAATAAGAGAATCTCTATCAATATTAACAACTTTAAAAATTAAGAGATCGTAATACAATAAAGCATTAAATAATTTCAAACCAAAAAATTACAAAATACAAATAAACAAAGAAAGGGAAGAGGACTAAACCACACCACATTTATAACATATATGGAATATTTATAACATATATGGAATATGAAATATTGAATTGAGTTCAAATAATTACAAAATTTGGTTTGAGACTTGAATAGTTGTTTAGAGGGAGTATATGTATGTCCACATTGAGATCATTTTTCTAGAAAAATGCCAAGATAATAAATGATATTATGTAAGTTTCATATACCATTATTGTTTTTATATTCCCAAAATTTAAAGTGTAAATCTATTAAAAAAGAAAGCATTAAGATTCGCGACAATAATTCTAGTGGCATAAGATCTCCATTTGGTTTTCAAGAATTGTCATCCATGTCAATAGGATGAAAATTGTGGATCATCATAAGTGAAATGTAAATGGTTTAATAAATTGGATAGGATGAAAATTGTGGATCATCATAAGTGAAATGTAAATGGTTTAATAAATTGGATAGACTTATTTGATTTAGATACATCCACTTTTTGTTATTGGATTCAACACCTTAGTGAAATGTAAATGGTTTAATAAATTGGATAGACATATTTAATTTAGATACACCCACTTTTTGTTATTGGATTCAACACCTATGTTATGTTAGTGAAACTAATAAAAACATTCATATGTTTTTGAGGAGTCCACTAAAACGAATTTTTACAAGATTTGAAGATTATTTTGACACATTCATGAGATTACAATAACCTTAGCATAATATTTAATAAAATAACAAATATCTTGAAAATACTGCACAATATAATTATCCCAATTTCAAACCATGCTAAAATGACATTGAAAATATTTCACAATACAATTTCAAACCATGCTAAAATGACATAGGAGCATTGATGCCTTTTCAACCATTGGATCTTGCCTACCCATTCAATGGCTATGATGAATTGTGGGTAGCTGGGAGTACGACTTATTCATGCACCAAAACCACCCGAAAACATTCCCAATTGTCGATTGGACCTCTCAACCCGACGACCCTCATTCATTATGGGTGGAATTTGGCCTCATTTTCGACTCACAATTTATCACAACCATCTGATCTTCCTTTCCCATCCGATGGTTCACTCCTCCCAGCGGTTGTTTTGTGTGAAAAATGGAATAGGATTGCCGTTGTTCATCCAACATAGCTCCAACAACTTAAAATTAATTGGTCAAGTGTTAATTAACTGCCAAAATTTAAGAAGGGAAATGCCTAGGTGGCTGAATGAGTGGTGTGTGGCATCATTTAGTGGAATCCCACCCTAATTTTATTTATGAACCATAAATGTATAAGGAGGCGGTATTATTAGGAGAGGTAGAGCCCCTTATTAAGAAGGATAATAGAATGAAAAGGAGGAAAAAAGAGAATGAAATAGGTGAAGAAGGAGAGTTGACGAAGAAAAGATGGAGAAGAAAAAATGTAAAAGAAGATAAAATAATCCAATTGCAAAAAAAATAGAAATTGGTGAAGAATTTCTCAAGTTAATTGCAAAAAAAATAGAAATTGGTGAAGAATTTCTCAAGTTAATTTCTTTATGTATTTTTCATATTTTCTAAGAGTCCATTTGAGACTTATACTAGAGGGAATGTTGTAATTTTCATTTTCTAGGAATTAATATAAATTTGTTGGTGAAGCTTTTGTGATTACCTATGTGCATGGTGTCTGTTTTAGTTAGAATTTTTTTGTGCATGATTATACACTATCTCTATATGCTTTGAGATTTAATTTTTAGTTATAATGTTTCTTGTTTTTTTTTCCTTTTAAAATTCACTCATAGCTGTATCAAGTTTGGTACAATATTACAAATTTTTTTCTAATGGAATAGCATATATATTCAAAACATTGCACAATATAATTATCCCAATTTCAAATCATACTAAAATGACATAGGAGCATTGACGTATTTTTCACCATTGGATATTGCCTACTAATCCAATGGCTATGATGAATTATGGGTAGATGGGAGTACGACAAATTCACACACCAAAACCACTCGCAATTATTTCCAACTGTAGGATTGGACCTCGCAACCTGAAGGTCCTCATTCATTGTGGGTGGAATTTGGGTTGAGGTGACATCACCTCATTTTTGTTTCACTATTCATCATAACCATCCAATCTTCTTTTCTCATCCAATGGTTCACTCCTCCCATGGGTGTTTTGTGTGCAAAATGGCATAAGATTGTCCATGCTCGTCCAACTTAGCTCCAACACCCAAAAATTAATTGACCGAGTGTTGATTAACTACCAAAATTTAACAAGGGAATTAACTAGGTGGGTGAACAAGGAGTGTATAACATCATTTAGTGGAATCCCACCCTAATTTTATTTATGAACCATTCATGTATAAGGAGGAAAGGAAGAATTATATATGTTAAGAGGGAGAGATGAGGAAGAAAAGATGGACAAGGTAATAGAGAAGAAACAATGCAGAGGAAGATAGAAGAATCCATCTTCCATAAATTAGAAAATGGCGAAGAATTTCTCGGGTGAATTTATTTATGTATTTTTTTTGAGTTTGTAAGAGCCCATCTGAGACTTAGACCACAAATATTATGTGTTTTGTATGAAAAATGGCATAATATTGTCCATGTTCGTCCAACTTAGCTCCAACACCCTAAAATTAATTGACCAGGTGCTAATTAATTGCCAAAATTTAACAAGGGAAGTAACTAGGTGGGTGAACAAGGGGTGTGTAGCATCATTTAGTGGAAGCCCACCCTAATTTTATTTATGAACCATAAATGTACAAGAAGGAGGTATTATGAGGAGAAAACTTGGTTTTTATTAGGTAGAGCCACATATTAGAATGAAAAGGTGGAGAGGAAGAAAGAAATAGGTGAAGAGGAAGAGGAAGATGAAGATTTAGAGTTAGATGGGTTGGAAAGTCCTTAGTGATTTTCTAAAAATTCCAAACATGAGGGAATAAATATTTTTAATGTATAGATAATTTTCATACTAATAGGAGGCAATGGAGTAGGCTCATGTCACTCGAGGAGATAATGGCATGTCTACGTCTATAATTGTTGATAATGTTGATTAATTACATCAAGAGGCCAGGAAGATAAATGAGATAATTTTATGTTCAAAAGGACACCATTGAAGCTAGAAAGCCAAGGAAAAGAGAAGGATCCATACCAAAGGAAGTCATTTTTCAAGACCAGTTGCAAAATTGGAGGTAAGTGTTACTCTTTAATTGTTGATGGAGGAAACACAAAAAAATTAGTATCCATAGAGGTCATTGAGAAACTAAATTTGAAAGTAGACTGCATCCTTATGCTTATAGGGTCTCATGGATACAAAATGATACCATGTCAATGTTTCCAAATAGTGTTTAATAATTTTTCATATTGGAACATATCATGATAGAGTGTTGTGTGATATTGTGCCAATGGAAACTTGCCATCAAATATTGGGTAGGCCTTGGCAGTATGATAGAAGAATGATTCATGATGGTGTGAGAATAATTTTTTGTTGGAGAAAGATTGAAGGAAGATAAGAATACTACATATGAAGGAGGAAAAAGGAGACATCAACAATAAGATCAATTACAACAATTGAATAAGAGTCATGTTATGTTCAACCAAATAATTCTTAAAGGAGGAAAGAAAAGTTAGATGTTGTTTTGGTATTATTCCAAGGAGTTGGAGACCAAAAATGAGGTAAGTTGAAATTCTAGCAGAAGTGGAAGAGTTGATTGATTGATTTTAAAGAGGTTATTTTAGAGGAGATGCCCCATGGATTACCAACCATCAAATAGATTTTATACCTATTTATAATTTTTCCTAACAAAGCTCCACATAGAATGACACTTGCTGAGAATGGAGATCTTAATAGTCAAGTTTATGAATTGATGGAAAGAGGTTTGATCAGAGAGATATTAATCCCATGTGTTGTACCTACTATACTATCACCAAAGAAGGGTGGAGAATGGATCATGTTCATTGATTCTAGGGATATTAGAATAATAACAATTAATTATAGATTTATACTACCTAGGATGGATGAATTAATGGATTATTTGAGTGGTGCAAGGTATTTTCTGAAAATAGATTTAAAAAGTGGTTATCATAGTTGGTCATGCCCTTGGATCGAAAAATGCACCAAGTACCTTTATAAGATCGATAAATTAAGTGTATAAGGCTTATATCGATAAGTTTTTTGTTGTTTATTTAGGTGACATTTTGATCTTCAAAATAAGTAAGGAAGAATATTTGAAGAATTTAAGACAAGTACTAGAGAGGTTGAGGCAAGAGAAATTACTAATAAATTTGTAGAAGTGTATCTTTATGAAAAAGGAATTAATTTATTTAGGGATTGTCATTTCTCAAGAAAGATTAAAGATGGATCTTGAAAAAGTGAAAGCAATAATGGAGTTTTCGGTTCCTAAGAGCACATTTGAAGTGCAAACTTTTCATGGATGAGCTAGTTTATATAGGGATTTTATAAGAAATTCTAGTGGTATATGTGCAACTTGATGGTGGTGCAACTAAAGAAGATGGGTGATTTAAGAATATGTGTAGATATGTGCATCTTAAATGTAGTATGTGTACATGACCCCTTTCTGACATTATTACAAACAAAGTATTGGAGAACATGGGTGGGCATAAAGATTACTCATTCATAGATGGTTTATTAATCTACCACCAAGTGTAGATCATGGAAGAATACAGAGCCAAGGAAATGTTTTTGATAGAGTGGGGCTCATTTGCATACACTATAATTCCATTTAGTGTGAATAATGCATCTATAATGTTTTCTAGAATTGTCATTGTGGCCTTTAAGAACTTCATGCATAAGTTTCTAGAGGTATACATAGATTATTGGATAGTGTTCAATCTACTCAAGGAGCATATGCAAGTACTACGGTTGATGATGGGTAGATGCAGGAAGTTATAGATCTCTTTAAACCTGAAAACATGCATCTTTTGTACATTGTTTGGGACTCTATCAGGACATATTGTCTACAAGGAAGGCTTATTAGTTGATCAAGTAAAGATTGCAGTGATTGTGGAAATGTTATCCCCACACTCCATAAGAGAGTTTCACACAACCTTGGGACACTCAGGATATTATAGACGATTCATACAAAGTAATGCAAAGGTTGTTGCACCATTGAAGAAGCTAGTGTGCAAATATACCATGTATGTTTGGACACAAGAATGCTAGGAGGAGTTGGACATGATGAAAGAAAGATTAGTGATTGCATCAATCATGATATCTCCATATTGGACCAATATATTCCACATGCATGTGGATGAATCTTCAATTACACTTGATACAGTGCTTGCACAACCTAGAGAACGCAACATTGATCATCTAGACTATTTTTCTAGCAGGAAGCTATCATATTTTGAGAAGAATTATACAACCACGAAGTGCAAAGGTGTTGGGTATGTGTTATATTCTTTGCATGTGTGTGTGTGTGTGGGTGCGGTACAACAACTGCGTCTGGCAGTCCGTACGCACTATTTTTAGCGGATTTTGCTATTTTTAGCTGATTTGTAAATTAATCCCGGATTAAGGGATTAGGGTTTTGGTATCTACGGAATACCTAAAAACATTGTATATATTGTATGGCGAATGGTGAAATTCGATATAATGAAAAAGAAAGGTTTTTCGGGTTGAGGGTTTCAGGTATAAGATCTCAAATTATTACATTAGTATGAGCCATTGATTAATTCATTAGCAGAATATATATGCATTGCTTTACTTGTGAAGTTTAAAACACATGTGTGGTATCGAATACGTTTTTGCAGCTTGAGAGGAGGGCGCCTTTGTTCTTGAGGTTTAGCTTTCGGTCTTGATAGATCAAGTTTATCTTAGATCTGTGATAAACCTAGGTTCGTGGGAGCTTTTTGCAGAGGAGATTTGAGTAGCAGTAAAAGGAATGGCGAGCTCATCTAGAATCGAGATAGAGAGAAGTTCAATGGTAAAACTTTTGAGCTATGGAATCTCAAATATGGAGAACCTTCTTGTAGACAAGAACAATGGATCATTCTGGATCCTGGTACCGCGACCCTCTTGGTACACCATCTACAAGCACCTAGGCAGCCCCGAGGTACACCTCCTGCAGTCCACAAACTACTAATTTTACCGATTCTATTGGTATGTGAAGGAAGATTGGGACAAGTTGGACCCGAGGAAGAGCAAGAATTGCCATTCGACTACACTTTGTAGCGGTCGGTGTTGTTGAATGTCCGGGGAGAATCTACGACCAAGGAACTATGGGATAAGTTAGGGAGTTTGTATCCATCAAAGTCCACAGTAAACAATGTTGTTTCTTTGAAATAAGTTGCATCATCTTAGGATGGGAGATGGAGATTACGTGTGAGAACATCTAAATGCCTTTAATACTCACGTAAGATCAACTTGGATCTGTTAATAATGCGATTGCAGAAGAAGATAAGTGTATTTTGTTATGTTCTTTGCGAGACTCTTGGGGAGTTAATCTGGTTGTAGCAATAGGTAGTACCACTCAACCTACAGCGAAATATGAGGGATGTAGTTGCATCGTTGTTATCGAAGAGATGAGGCGAAAAATCATGTATAGTCCGCGACACATATGCTTTATTTATAAAGAGGCGTCCCCAAGAGAGGAACCCTGGTAAATTTTCGGGATGGAGATCTAAATCTACAGGTAGATCTAAGTCCCGAAGGAAATCTTTGAGAAATCGGAAGTGTGGTAAGCAGGGCATTATAAGAGAGAAAGATTGCGAGTCTAAGAAGGTTTAAAAAACCAAAGGGATCTGATAGTACCACTTCCACGGAGGTGAAACCCTCCAAGAAGGAGGTGATGTTTACCTAGCATCTACAAAGTACACATGCAGACCATGGAGTATGGTTGATCGACTCGGGTTGTTCATACCATATGACTCCACTCCACGTGGAGTGGTTCTGCGAATATGAAAAAATATGATGGTGGTGATGTATTCCTAGGAATGACTCAAAGCGGCAAAATCTTGGGACGTGGAAGGGTTAAGTTGTTGCTAAATGATGGAAGGATTAGAACTCTCCACAGGGTTCTACACATTCAAAAACTAGCCAGGAGCCTAATATATTTAAGCAAGTTGGGTGATGCAGGATTGAGAACTATATTTGAAAATGACACTTGCAAAATGATACGAGAGGAGATAGCAATGGTGTTAATGAGGGAGTTAAGTTGTGGAACTTTGTACAAGTTGTTGGGACGAACTTATACTAATGGGTGCTTGAGTTATATGTTGTCCTTGGGTAGAAAAATGAAGGAGACAAGATATCTTGTCGAAAGAAAGACCATGTTGTGGCATCAAAGATTGGGGCATATTGGAAAACACCGAACATTACATGGTAAAGGTATGATTGAAGGTATGTCTGATGCACTCTGGATTTTGATTTACGTGAAAATTGCATATATGGTGTGAATGGTAGATTATCTGGTGCTACAAGAGCAAAGGGGATCTTAGAGTTGATACAATTGATGTGTTTGGACTTGTTTCTGTTCCATCCCTTGGTAAATCGTGTATTATGTTTCATTCATAGATGATTATTCAAGGAACACATGGATTTATTTTCTAAGAAAGAAATCTGAGGTATTTGATAAATTTAAAAATTTAAGACTCACGGTAAGTGATGAGAGAAGAAAATAAAGGTATTGAGAAACGATAGTTGGAAGTGCGATGAATTTGAAGAATTACGTAAGAAGTGTGGTATATCAAGGTAGAATATTACTCCATACACACTTCAACAGGATGGAGTTTCATAAATGATGAAAATGACGTTGATGGAAAAACCAATGTGCATTCTTAGTGGTGTTGGGTTGGGATAGGAATTATGGGAAGAGGAAATGAGTACTAAATGTTACTTGGTTAATCGATCACCTTCATCGGCGTTGGATGATACAACTCCATGAGGTATGAAGTGCGGAAAGAAACCCTCTCTTCAACATCTTGAGTGTTTGGTTGTGATGCTTATGTACATGTTCCAAAGGAAAATAGAGGTAAAATTTGAGATAATAAAATTTGAAAAGTGTATCTTTATTGGTTATAAAGATGGTGTGAAAGGTTATAAGCTTTGGAACTGACCAAAGAAAATAGTTCACGGTCGTAATGTTGTTTTAGAGAGGTAAAAGATGTGACAAACAGGAATTCCCACCAACACAAGGCAGACACGAGAAAATAGAGCTTGAGTTGGATGATGCAAAATCTGAATCATCGAGAAAGAGAGCTTGAGAGCCCGAGAGGAAGCGGCGAGAAGAACCTCATACCCTAGAATTAAGGAGATCAATGAGAGATAAAAAAGCAACCAGAAAGGTATACTCCACGATTTTAAGTTCCAATTTGTTTTATCTATTATTGATGATTATCCCAGAACTGTCAAGGAAGCGTTGAATTCAGAGGATAGTAAACTTCTGGAAGAAGGCCATGGTTGAAGAAAATGGATACCTTGGATAAGAATGAGGCATGGGATATAGTTGAGCTTCGGTGGAAGAAATCAGTTGGTAGCAAATGGTTGTTCAAGAAGAAGTTTAATCACGAGAAGGTAAAGTGGAAATACAAAGAAACAGTTGGTAGCAAAGGATCCCATTCCCAGGTAGAGGGGAGTGACTTTGGTGAGATTTTTCTCTCGTTGCTAAATTAAATTCTATTAGATTTCTTTTATCTATTACTCTTGCTTTTGATCTTGAAGTGGAACAAATGGATGTGAAGACAGCATTCCTACATGGGGATACGGAAGAAGAAATCTACATGAAGCAACGAGAGAGGCTTTTATAGTGAAGGGAAAGAAAAGAGCTAGTCTGTAGCTAAAGAAGTCACTATCTGGTCACGAAGCAATCACCTAGGATGTGGTACCAAAAGTTTGACATATCCCTTGAATTGAGTTTGTAAGAAGTAGGGCTGATAACTGTTTATATTTCAAGAAGGTTGGTAATCACTTCATTTATGTGAGTGTTGTATGTTGATGACATGTTGTTGATAGGAAATAACATGGATGTTATCAAGGAGGTGAAATCGCTGACTATCCTCAAATTTGACATGAAGGATCTGGTCTTTGCTAACTTCATCACGGGAATGGAGATTAAAAGAGATAAAATTACCAAGCAGGGAAACTACGGTTAAATCAAAGAAAATATGTTGAAACAATATTACAGAGGTTCAATATGCGTAAACCGGTTAAGGTTCCTATTCCTATAGGTGTAAAGTTATCTGCCGAGCAGTGTCCCAAGACCGCGAGGAGAAAGAAGAGGACATGTCCCATGTTCCATATGCAGTCGGTTAAGCGGCAAGTGTATGCAATAGTCTGTACTAGACCGGACATTGCACATGCGATTAGAATTTTGAGCAGGTATATGTCAAAACCGAGGAAAGAACACATTAGACGGCTGACAAAAGAGGGTCTTGGTACCTTATTGGCACCACAGGTTATGGATTGTGCTACCAAGGAAGGTCGGAATTGGACAGTGGTGGACATACATGGCTTTGTTGATCACCGGCCCGAAATTTTGGAAATTTGGATACATGAGAAAGATCTACAAGTGGGTATGTATTTAACCTATTTGGAGGGCAATAAGTTGGATGAGAAAAAACGTATGAGTAGCACTCTCAACTATATAGAAATGAATACATGGCAGCCACTCATGCAAGAAGCAAGAAGCGTCACGGTTACAAAGATTGTGTTGGTATTGGGTTGGTATCACAAGCGGTGAGATTAGGCCCCGTGGCGGTCCAGTGCAATATTACTGGCAAAAGAACCCAACTTATCATTGAAGACAAATCATATTGATGTTGGTATCACTTTGTGAGACATGGTTGAGGAAAGAAGTTATTCTTTGGAAAGAGGTTGACACTTTGAAGAATCTTTGAGATTCATTGACAAAGTCACATAGCGCAGAAAAGTTCTCATGGTGTAAGAGTAACAATGGGCATTGGTGCCTGGATTGTTGACTAGATAATCCCCTGGACCCACGGATGCAAAGAAACAACAAGTGGGAGAATGTTGGGTATGTTTATATTCTTTGCATGTGTGTGTGTATTATTATTGGAGTGCGCTACGACAACTGCGTCTGGTAGTCCGTACCAACTAGATTATTTGCTATTTTTAGGTTGTAAAATTAATCGGTTAAAGGAGGATTGGGGTTTTGAAACATCTGAATACCTATAAAACATTGTATATATTGTATGGCCGAATGGTGAAATTCGATATAATGAAAAAGAAAGTTTTTTCCCGGTTGAGGGTTTCGGTAAAGATCTACAGTATTACGTGTATTATAATGAAAAAGAAAGGTTTTCCCGGTTGAGGGTTTCCGGTAAAGATCTCTGAGTATTCTGTGTATGAGCCATTGATTAATTTCTGTATTGCTTAAGAATATATATGCATTGCTTTACTTCGCAGGTTTAAAACTTACAAAAGGAATAGAGATGGTCTATGCCCTACAATTTTTTTGACACTACTTACTTGGAACTCCCCTCAAGTTCTTCAATGAACATTGAGTGCTCAAGTAATTGGTCAATAATCTAGTGTTGGGGGGAAAGGATATGAAAATGGTTACTTTTCTTCCAATAATTTGAGTTTGAAGTGGTAGTGAAACTTGGAAAACACAATGTGAGGCTTGATCATATCTCAAGAATCGAGTCGAGGGAGGATGGAGGTATTTTGAATGCCAAATCAACTTGCAGAAATCACAACATACCTTACAACAGGTCAAGCATTGGAAGAGCATACACCGACACAATGTAGGCAACTAGTAACCTAGAGCATCGACTATCAATGGATCACAATATAGTTATACAAACTCGGTGAAGATGGGATTCTGTGAAGATGTGTGTTGGAACACAAATGTGACATGGTACTCTATGAGGTGCATGAAGGTATAACACGTGGACACAATGAAGGACAGGAGATTACGTAGAAAGTGTTGCATGTGGGATTATGGTAACCATCACTATTTGAAGAAGAAAATGAGTATTGCAAGAACCATGACATTTTACAGAGGATTGGGAATCCCTCAAGAAGATATGAATTATCGCTTTTCCCGATCACTGTACTAGATCCATTCGAGAAATGGTAAATTTACCATGTAGGGACAATAAATCCCCTAGTGCATAGAGCCAATCAGTGATATATTATCTCCACAATACAATACTTGACCCATTTGAAAGAGGTCATTATAATAAAGGATTGTAGTATATATATGGGCGTGGGCTTCATTTTTGAAAATATTATCACAAGGTTTTGATGCCCAAATATATTGATGAGAAATCATGGTGTACACTTCATGAATGATATTGTTTGTGCGCTAACCCATGAGTTCATGATCCATCATCAAAACATCACACCATATCACCCACAGGCCAATATAACTTTCGAAGCATTCAAAAATATATTAGAGCATGTACTTAACAATTTTTGCAATGTATAGCACGATGATTAGGATCAAAGGATGCCAATGTATTATGGGCATACAAGATTACCTAAAAATTATTAAATAAGCACACTTCATTCAAGTTGGTCTATGAAAAAGAAGTGGCGATACCACTGGAATTGTGGTACCAAGTCTTTGAATTGCAATCGCGACACAGACGTCGGATGACCAAGAACTACAAACATAGTTGGATGAGTTATTGGAACTAAGAGAAGACTAATTAATTATGGGACATAGCCAGATGATTGAGAAATAGATACAGAAGGTCTGGAATGATTGCAATATCTGGCACACAAGTATACAACTGAGATCTTTGGTATTACTATATAACAACAAGTTCCTGCAACACCTAGGTAAGTTATGCATGTGCTATTTAGGGCCCTTTAGGATATTATACATCAATGAGGATGGCGTTGAGAAGTTAACAATTCTCATTGGTTAACCACCCAAAGGATTGATCAATGGAAGTCGGTTGAAGGTGTATTATGGCCCACAAAGGTCAGATGCACCCTGTATTGAGAATTTTTTATAGTTAACATATATTAGAAGTTAGGTAGGTAGGAGTAAAGGCAACTTTAACTATGCAATGATTAGTAGGATATGATAGATCTAGAGAATCCACAGGATAGGATATATCTAGAGAATCCATAAGACATGATGGGTTTGTACCCATGCATATCTAGAAGATTAAAAAAAATTAAGGGTTAAATGCAATAGTAAAAGGATAGGACAACTAGAGGACAGTGGACTGACAATGCCTATGGGAAAACATGACAATGATGTGATAGGAAATTGGGATTAGACAAGTCACAATGGCACGATGGATGAGAAAAGTTATGGAAACACATTCTAAATGGTGCATCGACATTAAAACAATACAATATGTTTAGTTCCACGACAGATCGGGATGACATGAGGAATGGGAATGATCATCATAGTAGGTACAACCATCGAACGGTAATCATGAAAGGCCAAGAATTGGAGGCACTATTGAGAAAGTGGCCATGCGGGAAAATGACCTTCGTGACTATTTATATTCACCGTTGTCATGCTACTAGTTAGTTTGCTAAGACTTAAACCACAACATCTAGAGATTTTAGAGAGCACCGTGCAATCCAAGCTAAGCCAAAGAGACGAACTCGCTTCTTTCCTAATTTTTGTCATGAGATCCATGTCCCATCTAATGAAAGACAAAGGTGTTAGAAAAACAGGACCGCAGAGCAATAAAATAAAACAAATGTAGAAATAAAACACAGAAGATACACAATACAAGAGAGGCACAGATTTACATGGTTCACCTAGTGTGGGCTACGTCCACCAGAGAAATTGCCAGGTCCTTTCTTTATTATTATCCAACAAAATGAAGG
>SNQJ01S0027977.1:66631-94171 GCA_010110895.2 Picea sitchensis | reverse complement strand
AAAAAAACCCTAACATAATCTCTATCGTTAGATCTGCGACCTTATAATGAACAGTCAAGATTTACAATGAAATTACAATGTACTTTTACAAGGCAATTTTTTCTTTGGGGGCTTCGCCCCCAAACCCCCGCTGGGGACCCACTTGCCCCCAGACCCCCCAGTCGGGGGGATAGCCCCCCTGGACCTTGCAGAGGGGGTACCCCCCCTCTGCACTCCCCCGCGTGGAAGAGTGTACATACTTTTGGGGTGTAAATGCTTCATGCGGTATAAACACGGCTGAAAGTAAAAGACCTCTAAATCAGGAAGATAATCAGGCTCCACAACCAACAAAAGGATTACTAGATAGTACCTAGTAGTGGTGAAAATTTATCTCAATCGAGGATTCCCCGACATGATGATTAATTCCAACAAACAAGTGGAAGACACTCAAATATAAGAAGAAAAGGAAGCATAGATAATAATGACCGACCTTATACGAGAGTTACACATCTAAGAAATTATCTTGGGAAGGGGACCCAACCTACAATTTGTTGAATACAACATCAAGGTTGCAACACAATTCCTTGAACTACACTTCAAATTCTATGCGGAGGTCACCCCAGGGCCCAAGAAGAAAGAGTAGGTGATCCCTATGTAATTGACCAACCCTATTTAAAAATCCAATAGTTTAATTCTATTAGATCCCCCCCATATCATGTGCATCTTCCCTAGTATTGACCACCCTCATGTTGCCCGTAAAGAGAAGAAGAAGAGGAAGGACACATATGATGGAAATATCACCCTAGTTGATGACCTGGAGATCACTCGAGTGATAGCACTAAGTTTGAAATGAAGGACTTGGACTGAACGACTCAGGAGGTTCTAGGATGCATGTTGAAGGGAAAATATCTCCAGATAGTCCAAACCAAGATAGATGACAAAGAGGTCAAGATACTCGACAACTGAAAGAAGAATTCACATTTAGAATATGGGGGTTTTCGACACATTAAATGGACTACGAATGTCTACCACATTCATCAATATGGACATATTTTTCCAAGACATGGATTACTAAAATCATTCCACAGGTTCAAATCAAGTGTTCCAAAACTTTATCACAGAGCTAATGAAGAAGGTTCCATCCATCGACCAAGTCATAGTGCAATGAAGTTTGTTGACTCAAAGACGCGCCAACTAAATAGTTTTGGGGGATTTTTTTCACCTTAAGGTTTTGGAAATACCACGTGCACACCCCAAGTCTACACTTTGAGCATGCCACGATTTTTCGTGGTGTCAAGATTCAAAGCCTGCACCAACTAGTTTTCTACTGCACATGCCAACTAGCTTTCTATTGTACGTGCCAACCAGTTTTATACTATGTTAAAGGACTTGTAAAGTTTGCATGCATGGAAAATCCTCAAATATATTCTATAATGATTGTAATTATTTTTTTAACAAACCGAATGGTCATGGTCAATGTTGTGAATGAGATTGCAAGTTTGTTATGATTTCCATGCTTCAGTAGGGATGAAAGGAATGCATGTAAATATAAAAGGGTTAGTTTTTTGGTTAATATATTATTCAATGTTGCAGATTTATTGTATTCATAGAGTTGTAAGTAGAATGTGAGAGAGAAAGTAGATCGAAATATGAGTTACAGGTCTCTAGTTCAATCTTAATGAGTCTCAACATAGGCTATGACCCTCCATGTATATGAATGTTTATATGTGATTAATGAATGAAGGCCAAAGGCCCATTTGATCTTCTATCATGAGTTTTGTTATGAATGAATGTTTGTTAGATATGTTAGGCTACGTGTGACTAGTATAATGTTTTCATTAAAGAGTAGAATGATGCTATGAATGAATAGGATCTAATGTGTAGTGTGTATTCAAGTATTTCTTGTTTGTAATATTCCAACATGTTCTGCATAACCATTTTGTCTCTGTGATTCTCAAGCGTGTCTGAGGTGAGACCTTATTCAGTCCATGAATATTGAATATGATAATGCAATGGGGTATTTTTTGGTGAATCCTTTTGAACGTTGGGTTTGAAACCTTGAGCCAACAATCTCCTTGTGGATTTCCCACTAGGTTAGTGCATGTCCCTCTAGTTTTAGTTGGGAAAAAAAATATTTTGTTCTTCATCTATATGATGGAAACTAAAATACATGTCTAACTATTGCAACCAATGATTCAACTTAACAACATCCATCTCACCTTGATAGGGCTTGATGTCCTCTTTCACTTCCATTTTAAATAGAGGTCGTGAAGGAGTGATGACAATGGAGCTTGGTTGCTCTTTCTTGGGATATTTTTTCAACTCAGTTTTTGGGTCTTCACTCTCTCCCAGTTTCTCACATGATTCAACTTATAAGTTAGATCCACCAACCTCCCCGAAAGGTCCAAAATTGTTCTCTAGAGATTCCATGAGCAGGGCCATGTTGCAAGAGATATCATTGACTTGATCTTCCAGCCTCACAAATCTCTATTCTACTGCATCCAAAGGGTTGTTATTAATGGACTCATCCACCATGGCTAGGGCTCTGTGACTTCCTTCTTAAGCCAATTCCTAGATCCTACAACTTCCCACAAAAAAACCCAAAGAAAAATTTCTATGATACAATTATGATCTGTAAATTTATGTGGATATTCCATTGGAACAACTAGTCACAACATATATCTTATTATTTTGAAAAATAATTTATTATTAGTTTATTTCCTTAGATGTCATATTTATTATCACTGGTTTATTACATGTAAATTAATGAAATAACTGAAATATGAAAATGAAAGACTAAGAAAATGAAAACACCATCCACACAAATGAACATGAGATGTATCTTGGGAAACAAAATATGAGAGAAAACCCAGCTAGAAGGAGAGACTTGTTCTCTTCTCTCTTTTCTTCAATTTTGAAATGAAAATACAAAGAAAGAGGCACTGGAAATGGAGTTTCCTTTGACACTATGTCTTGAATAATTGTTATAGAATATTATTCCTCCTCTTTTATTCTCTCAAATCCCACTCCTAGATTCTCTATTCAATTGTGGAATAAGTACAATGCTAAGGAAAGGAACCCCCTCTCCTCCTAGTGGCCCGATATTTAACATAATGTGATATCCATCTAGGGTTAGGGTTTTTGCATGCCTCAACCCTCAATTAATGATAAGGTTTTGGACCTTATAGAATCTTCTTGAAAGTCCCATGTGACTAGCCCCACATGTGTAAGTAATTGAGGCTGATGTGGCATCCACTCGATAACATGGTATTCAACAAGGTAGGTCAACTTGTGGTAGGCATAACTTCCACATATAAGCTCCATTTGAGGTGAATTCCACACTATTGGAAAGGTCCCAATGTGTAGAACAATGTCAAGTGGCTATGAGCTATGCTTATAAGGTGTTGACCCCAAAAAGTGTCGTTTGATGCCTAAAAATGGCTCTAGAATTTTTTGAACCCCAAATCTCCAAATTGCGACTTGTTGCTAATATGGGCCTTACAAGCCAATTCCTTTTACTTTTCCACCCATAAAATACCAAGATACATGAAAAATTGTATAATCATCCATTCTATATCACTCTAAAAGTGCAAATCCATTAATGGAGAAAGCATTGAGATTTACTACAATAACTCTAATGGCATGAGACCTCCATTTTGTTTTCAAGTATTGTCATCCATGTTAATAGGATGAAAATGGTGAGCCATCATAAGTGAAATAAAAGTGGTTTAACATTGGATACACTTGTTTGATTTAGGTACACTCACTTTTTGTTGTGTCACCTCAGTAAGGTCCATAAAAGAAAAATATATATTAAGATTCATCACCTATGTTATGATAGTGAAATTAATAAAAGAATTCATATGTTTTTGAGGATTTCACTATGACAAATTTATACAACATTTGAAGATATTTTCAATATTATTTTGACACATTCATGAGACTATGATAATTCTAACACATAATACAATACAAAAAATTGTTTAATGGAATAGAAAATATCTTCAAAATATTGCACAATATAATTATCCCAATTTCAAATAGTGCTAAAATGATAGAGGAGCACTAACATCTTTTCTAATGTTGGATCTATCCTATTGATCCAACGACTATCATGAATTTCAAATATATGGGAGTGAGATGAATTCACAAACCAAAATCACCTTCAATCACTCCCAACCGTAAGATTGGACTTGCAATCTAACAGACCTCATTCATTGTGAGTGGAATTTGGGCTGAGGTGACATCACCTCACTTTTATCCCATAATTGATCACAACCATCTGAACTTCCTTTCTCATCTGATGGTTCATGACTCCCATGAGTTTTTTCATGTGCAAAATGGAATAGGAATGTTAGGGTATTTTTAGGGGTGAAATTTCGTCAATTGGCTATTTTTGGCCATTTTTTGGAAAAAAATATTTGCCAATTTGGTTAAAAATTCACCTAGTTTTACAAAAATATTATTAAATTGATAATATTCATCAAAATTTTACAAGTTTTAATAGTAAATTATATTTATTTTATTTAATATTCACCTACATATCTATATCTATGATTTTTCAAACTAAAATAGTCGCCTAGAATACTATACATAGGTACAATATTTGAATCCTTAAAAAATACCCTAAATAGGATTTCCCATGTTCATCCAAACTTGCTCCAACACCCTAAAATTCATTGAGTAGGTGATAATCAACTACCAAAAATTAAGAAGGGAAGTACCTAGGTGGGTGTACGAGGGGTGTGTGGCATCATTTAATGGAATCCTACCCTAATTTTATTTATGAACCATACATGTATAAGGAGGAGGTATTATGAGGAGGCCATTTGGTTTTTATTAGGTAGAGCCACATATAAAGAAGGATAATATAATGAAAAGGAGGAAAGAAAGAATGAAACAGGTTAAGAGGGGGAGATGAGGAAGAAAACATGGACAAGGTAATAGAGAAGAAAAAATGTAGAGGAAGATAGAAAAATCCAACTGCCGTAAATTATAAAATGGTGAAGAATTTCTTGAGTAAATTATAGTGGACCCTGCTAAGATTGTAGTCATTGTAAATTTACCACCACCAAAGTTGATAGTACACCAGTTAAGAGAAACACTGGGACATACAGGTTATTACAGGAAATTCATAAAGGGGTATGCGTAGATTACTGCACCAATGGAAAAATTGTTAAGGAAGGACACCATATTTCAGTGGGATGAGGACTGTCAGCAAGGATTAGGCACTTTAAAGGACAAGATGGTAACACCACCTATACTAGTATTCCTAGATTGGGAAAAGACATTTCATGTACATGTAGATGAATCATCCATAGCACTTGGAGAAATTCTAGCACAACCAGGAGCAGGGGACTTAGACCATCCTATAGCCTTTGCAAGCATAAAATTGTCAGAATCAAAGCAAAATTACAACACCACAAAAATAAAAGGCCTAGCCATGGTATATGCACTTCAAAAATTCAGGCACTATTTACTGGGTAAACACTTTAAAATGTTCACAGACCATTATGCGCTTAAAAAACTAGTAAAAAAGTCAGTTTTTTTTTTTTTGGGGGGGGGGGGATTTGTATATGGCTATTGTTATTCCAAGAATTTGATTTCGAAGTGATAGTCAAACTAGAGAAGCTGAATGCAAGACTTTGTCACCTGTCAAGGGTAACTAATGGATAAGAACCTACTAACTTGGAAGAAAACTTCCTTGATGCAAAGTTATTTTCAGTACATGTAGCTGATGAATACTTCGCTAATATTATTGAATACTTAAGCATAGGGGTTGCACCATAATATTTTAGCACTGCACAAAAGAAAAATATAGTAGTCAGAGATGCAGACTATCAACTTATTGTAGGACATTTATACAATATGGGCGCATATAACATTTTGAGAAGGTGTGTATTAGAACATGAAAGGCCCATAATTTTGGCAAAAGCTCATGAAGGTATAGCTGAAGGACATTATGTAGGTAAAGATACCACGTAGAAGGTATTGTGTGTAGGATTATGGTGGCCAACAATCCATAAGGATGCCAAGGAATATTACCAGAAATGTGATGTCTATCAGAGGGTTGGCAAACCCAACAGAAGGGATGAGATGTCTTTAAGACTACAAGTGACTATACAAGTATTTGACAAATGGGTAATAGACTTTGTTGGACCAATAAATCCACCAAAAAAAAGGCCAGGAGCTACATATATCATTACTTTGACTGAATATTTAACAAGATGGGAAAAAGCAACACCAGTCAAATATTGTAGTGCAGAGACAACAACACACTTCTTATTTGAAAAAGTGATCACCAGATTTGGTTGTCCTAGGATTTTGATGTGACCAAGGCACTCATTTTATCAACAATACCATTAGGGCTATGACTGAAGAGTTTAAAGTCTATCACCATAAGAGTACACCATACCATCCTCAGGCAAATGGAACAATAGAAGATTTCAATAATACTTTGGAAAATGCTTCGACTAAGATCTGCAATATCAACAGGGATGATTGGGACTTCAAAATACCAACAGTACTATGGGAATATAGGACCACGTGTAAGAAGTTGACAGGACAAACACCATTCAGATTGGTGTATGGGCAAGAAGAAGTGGTGCCATTAGAATTTTGGGTACCCAATCTAGGTGTACCAACAATTACCAACATGACAGAAAGGGGCGCAATATAGGAAAGGTTAAGTCAACTAATGGAAATGGAAGAGGATAGGATTCTAGAAAGATTTCACTAGGAAGTACATAAAGCAAGAGACAAAGCCTGGCATGACATAAATATTAAAAAGTAGAGTTTTAAGGAGGGAGACCTAGTTTTTCTCTATGACAACAATTTTTTCCAACACTCTGGTAAGTTTAGAATGCATTGGCTAGGGCCATATGAAGTAAATAATGTCAAAGATGGGGGATCTGTACAACTAAAATATTTGAGAGGAATGAAACTGAAAGGAATGATCAACGATAGTCAATTAAAAATGTGCATGGAAAATCGACCTACTAACCTTTAAAAGTTACAACATAGTGAGAAAGGCATGTATATAGTGTACTATGGCAGAGATTAGGAGAGAAAAATGATAAAAATAAATAAAAAGGGGAAAATAAGAAAAATAAATACAAAAATAGCAAAAGGAATAAAAATACAAAAAGATGCAGAAGTTGACTGAACCACAAGAAAGTGCGAAAAAAGTTGCGTGCAACAATTACTGCGACAATATCGGAAGACAACATGCAGGAAAAATTAAACTCGATGCAAATGCACACAAAAAATGAAAAACAAATATGGCCGAGTCTATAAAAGGAAGAAAGCATGTGTTTATTCAACACTTAGAGTTTTTTTAGCACAGAGCGAGATACAAAGAGTGTGCCCTAGCTATAACATTGTGAAGAAGCAAGCGAGTGTGCGAATTCGAGAAAAGGTGACCCCACCAAAGTTTGGAGCTCTAGGCCAGTATGTACGGGTTACTCGGTAGGGCCAAAGGCACAAGGAAAGAATGAGACAGCTCGAGAATGTGGCCGAGTTGGAAGATGTGACCACCTCAGAAAAAAAATTAAGCAGCCCGACATGGGTTGAAGAGGAAACATCTATAACGCAACAAGGGGAAATATGGCATAGCTACAAGGCCTGGAATGGTATTCTGAACCCTAACCTAGAGACGCCTCCAAATCTTGACGAAACAATGGGACCGCAAAAGACCCATGAAGGAGAGGAGGTGTTGGTCAAGGATATCACCGACCGATAGGAATCTAAGAGGGAAGAAGAGGACGCAGACATAGCAGAGGCAGGACCATATGATATTGGGAAGAAGTGAAAGGTGTAGGATTCCATGGATATCACACTCCCATATCTCCTAGACATAATGGTCACTGTGGATGATATGCTGGGAAAGGTACCCAAACTTAGATACTCATACCATAATGTGCCCGATGCAACCAAATTCCAAGATTTGGCCGAAGAGTATTATTTATCAAACATGGGGGAAATGGGACCCCTGGGTAAACCAATAATGGATCCCGTGCAGTGGATAACGAGATTGTACAACTCTAGCATCATGAACTTGTTGGATATACCGCACTTCAGGTGCGGTTAACACATTGGGTTTGCATCAAACAACTAGTCGCCCCTGTACAAAGAGACATCTTGTGGATGGATAGGATAGTACAGTTGGATGTGGCATTGATTACCAAGATCACATGAATACCTACATTTGGTGCACAGCCAGAGGAATTCTTGGATAACAAGGTGTGAGAGAATGAAATCACAGAGATGGTTAAAGCACAATTTGGCACCAGTCGGGGTAATAGGGGCATTGTGCTGAAGAATATTAATGAAAATGTGACAAGATTTGCGAGAAATATTATGGCTTGCAAGATACTAAGGAAATGATGAAAAGAAGAAGCGTCGGTAGGAGTTATTGTAGTAGCCGCATAGTGTGCGAAAGGAGTAATGTTCAGTTGGGCACCATACCTGTTGAACCAGTTTTTGGTAGATTACAAAGATGCGTAGGATAATGGAACCAAGTTCCATTACTCTTGGATGATAATTCTTATAGCTTTGGTAGGATGAAACAAAAATCCGCACTCAAGATAGCAGAGAGGGCGAAAGAAGCAAGGTTAGTAGAAGAGTTGTTCGATAGAACCGTGTAGATATAGATTGTTCTGGAAGAAGAAGAAAAGGTCCAACAGTGGGACCAACAAGAGGAAAGAGTCAAGGTTTCCATACAGGAGCTCAAGCAACAACAGAAAAAAATGAGTATCACAGAGCGCTTGAAGGGTACTCAAGAAATGTAGACTCTACAAACATAGTTGAAGACATCACAGACAGAGAAGAAAGAAAGAAAAGCTGAATTGGAACCCCTCCAAGAACAAACAACAAAAATAATTACACAGCTAGAGGAAGAGAAGACAAGTATAGCACAGGAACAATCAGAGGGCACAATATTAATGCAAGAGGAGATAACAACACAAACACTCGAGGTGCTAACAAAAAAGTTGTGCATATGACAGACAAAGGAAAGGAACTAGCAGAAAAGTTCCATAGTTTGGACAGGGAAGTACAGGGAGAACGCACCACCTGAGTGGCTCAGGGAGAGCCACATGTCAGTGTTGGGGGGTTGTTGGGCACATGCCTATTTTGAGGAGGAAGTCTATTTTGGGAACATGCCTATTTTTGGAGAAAGGATCTATTTTGGGAAAGACCTAATTTTGGAGCGCGTGCAATAGATAGAAAGAAAGAAACATGCAGAAAAAGAAAGAAAATTAACATACAAGAGGAAAAGGAACGTGTCGCACAGGGATGCAAGCCTAACCATGATAGCGTTAGGGTTTTTGATAAGGATTGTAATGGCTATAAGCCTATAAAATAGTATAATTAAGAACCTATGAGGTCTAGGTAAAGGATGATGAGAGATGCCAGTTAGAGATGGATTATTATTAAGGATTTGATTGTAATAGGTCTTATAGAAGAGTTGAATAAGCTAGAGTTGAGGGTTAGGTCATAGGATGAGGATCCTGGTGTGATCTAGTTCACCTCACAGATGTTCCTTAACCTCATCTTGATTGCATTATTGAATATGGAATGTGCACAATGCATATTTTGCAGCAGATTAAATAAAAGATCACATAAGCCAAATCTTTGTGGACGTAGCCCTAGGAGGGGGCGAACCACGGTAAAACTTGTGTTCTTTTTTATGTTTATTTACTATTTACTTTATGTTAATGAATGATTAAACTAGATGTATCATCCTACATGCATAAGGATAAAGATGAATGAATCTTAGAAATACTTAAATCAATCACAAGATTAATTCATAAGGAAGGAAGAACACAACCACAGATCCCCATTCATTCCTATATTGCAAACACCTGGGTATTGCAGTCACCTGTAAAATCTATCTCGGGTGAGACTACATTGTGCACTCCGTGGGCAACGTTGTCTTCTAGTTACCAGGAGGGCCGATAGTTTTAGATGGTTTTGCTGGAAACCTGTTGAGATATGAACCTGGGTCAACCCAAGAAGAGGTAATAAGAATAGAGAACAAGCCAATAGGCTCCAACCTAAAGGAAGCTACAACTCCATGAATTCTCTAGTTCTAACCAGAAGGAGGCTACAAGCCCCTGCTTTTTAGGCTCCAACATGAAGGAATCTCCAATTCCCCATGTTCTCCGGAAACAACCGGAAAGAGGCTACAACCCCCTTTCATTTCCCCATTTTGCCTCCCTGAAATATAAGTATAGACCAACCTATCACTACCAAGGTCTCATCAACCTATAATCAACCTGTCACTGTCACATCAACCTATAATTTGCATTGTCTTTGTCACTACAACTGATATACCATCATCAAATTGTGTGTCTCAAGCATGTACCAAGACCTATACCATACCATGCAGCAGCCATGTACCACAACCTGTACCATATCATTCATCAACCATGTACCATACCAAGTGCCTCAACCATATACCATATCACTCATGATATGCCTCAATCATGTCATACACAATGTACAATAAGATATTCCAAAACAAGTATGGTAACATCAATGGTGTACCTCAAGCATGTATCATATCATGTACCATGAATTATTCCTCAATTATATGTTAATATCACAAAGATGTGCTTCTAGCAATGAACCATAACATCCATAAACCAAATACCAAGGATATGTCTCAAGCATGTGTCAATATCACCAATATATGAACCTCAACCATATACACCCATGTACAAAGAGGACCTCCAAGACATTCCTCTAGCATGTTCCATACCATCCACGATACAAGCCTCAAACAAACACATAAAAGACATACATTTACTCATGAAGAAGACCTGGTGCATACCATCATAGACCACATATCGACTTGGTGCATATCATATTCAACAAAAATGATATGGCTTCTTCTTCAAGGCCTTTTCCACAGATTTACGACCTATACGCTAGCAAATCGTGGATTTATGTGCCTTTCCTCACTGCAACGCATGGATGTCCACATCTTCCTTTACTGCAACTTGTGGATAAACTCAAAAACTTAGTTTTGCAGAATTTCCTTACTTCCCTTTGCTACATCAAACTTCACTTCTTCAGACTTCATTGCTTCAGATATACCACAAAAGTGATTTTACCAAAACACTTGAAAGATGGATAATTATTAAACTTGTGTTTTATTAATGAGAGGCTTCATGAGGTGTATTTATACTTTTCCATGTAAATGTTTTTCCTTAGTTTAGGGTTTCCCTGTAATTTCTTGTTACAACAAATTCACCCTTTAATTAATTGACTTGTAAATGTTCAGGGTCTTCTTGACCATTCTTCGGGGCTTCCAACTTCACAAGGCCATAACTCCTCAATCGTGAGGAACCACATGGTGTACCACCTACCATCGGAAACAACATGATGATGAATATCCATCCATGAGTGTGTTATGTTCATTTACACTATCCTTCATGTCATTTTTCCTTGATCAACTTTGGGCTCCATGACCACACCATAGGGGCTTCTTCAAGGGTTGAAATCAATGAAAACCAATCTTTCAACAATCTCTCCCTTTAGCATTGATGGAAACACTCACGCATGGAAATACTCATGCTCATGCTCCCCCTATGACCATCACTCCCCCTATCTTCATGCCTCTTTCTCTTCCTCTCCATGCAACTATGTGTTTCCATGAATTTGTTCTTTCTCTCCCCCTATGACATCAATGGAAAATGACAACTCTCCTTGGGGATGCTCCCCTTGTCTGCAAGCTACTATTTTTTTTCTGTTGATCTTCCTCTTCATGGTGCTTCCTCATGTAAATCTCTAATGTATACAAAAAAAATTCAAAGTTTCATGAATTGTCATATCTACTTCTTCTCTCCCCCTATCTGGCTATGTTGGGTGCCATGTAGATCATTGAGGGGTAGAAACTACTCTATTTTTCTGTCAAAGATTCTTAAAAGTCTCCCTTAAAAGAGGTTTGGTGTTCAGATATCTGCAATCCACTCTTTTGTCCCAATGTACTCTAGCTTGATGTTCTTCTCTATAACATGTTCCTGTAGAAACTAAAACTTGATCAAAATGTGTTTTGTCTTAAAATGCATCACTGGATTCTTGGAGATACTTATAGCACTGGTGTTATCATAGAGTGACATAATAGGATTTTCGTATTCCATTTGTATATCCTGCAAGGTTTTCTTCATCTAGAGAACATGAGTGAAATATGTTGTTGTTGTAATATACTCAGGGATGATTTTAGGGGATAAATTTCGCTCATGCGATACTTTTCCATGGTTTTTCCCCAAAAAATATTCACTATTCTAAAAATGATTCGTCCAAATTCTATATGAAAAAATTATTTTACCTTGAAAATCGCCAAACTTTTATACAAATTATATAAAATCCTTAGAAATTTGAATATTTTTACAAAAAAATTGTCAAACATTTATAGTTGTCATATTAACGATTAGTAAGTCTCTCCAAGGTTTCTACATTTTAAAATAAATTTCCATCCTTAAAATCATCCCTGAATATACTATGCTTATGTTGTGGACACATATACTGATGATTGTTTCTTGCTCAACCATGATACCAGAAAATTACCTAAGTAGAAATCTTCTCTATTTGTACTTTTTCTATCGTCAATGCTACCTACCCAATTTGCATCTATGTAGGTGACCAAGGATAGTTCATTCCCTTTTGGATACCACAATCCAAAATATTTTGTTTCTTTGAGATATATGATCATTCTCTTTATTGCCATAACATGTGTTTCTTTCGGTGCTGCTTGAAATCTTGCAACCTATCCAACTACTTGCATCACATCTGGTCTTGACGCTATCATAGAGTAAGATTTCAATCATTGATATGTAGAGTCTCTGGTATGCATCCTTATATTTATCATCATTTCTCAACTTGCAACTGGTCTGCATAGGATTACTTACAGATTTGCAATCTTCCATTCCAAACTTCTTATCATATCTCTGATGTACTTAGTCTGGGAGATGAAAATACCTTTATCACGCTAACACATCTGTAATCCCAAAAATAAAGTCAATTCTCCGAGCAGACAAATTTCAAACTCATTTTGCATGTCTTTGGAAAATTTTTGACTCATCATGTCATCATCGATTCCAAAGATAATATCGTCTACATAAACTTCAATTATTAATATATTGTCTCGATCCAATTTTATGTAGAAATTGTTGTCTGCATTTCCCTTACTAAATCCTTCTTGTTGTAGATACATATCCAATCTTGAATACCATGCTCTGGGGGCCTGCTTGAGTCCATGCAATGCTTTCTTTAACTTGCAAACATAATCTTCCTTTTCTGATAGTACAAACCCTTCAGGTTGTTTCATGTATACTGCTTCTTCTAATTCTGCATTTAGAATGGTTGATTTTACATCCATCTAGGACACCTTGACTCGTTTGGAACATGCATAGGATAATATCAGTTTGATTGCTTCCATCTTGGCAACTGGAGCAAATGTATCTTCAAAATATATACCTTTAATCTAAGTATATCCTTTTCATACTAACCTTTCTTTGTTTCTGGCTACCTATCTATCCTTGTTCAGTTTGTTTCTGAATACCAACTTTGTACCAATCACATTCTTGTTCTTCGGCCTTGGAACCAATTCCCATGTTTTATTCTTCTCTATCTGATCCAATTCTTAATCCATAGCCTTGATTCATTGTTCATCATTGTTGGCTTCTTCAGAACCGTTTGGTTCAACTGTGGATAACAATGCTAGATACCTTTGTCCTTGTGAACGTATTCTTCTTCGAGTTTCAAATCCCGCATATTTATTCCCAATAATCTATTCTGGTGGATGATTTTTCTTCACTCGTCAGATAGGTGTCTCAGGAGGTATCTGCTTCTCATCTTTCTCTTTCTTTGCTTCTAGCTTCTCTTCTTCTTCTTCTTCTTCTTCTTCTTCTTATTCTTCTTATTTTAGGTCTTCTTCGTCATCCTTCTCTTCTAAATATTTGATTCCTTCTTTGGTATTTCATCCATTTGTTTCGTCAGTCATTACATTGATGCTTTCCACTATTATTTTGAGTCATGGATTGAAGCATTTATATGATTTTTTTTTCTTGAATACCCAACCAATATTCCCTTATCAACTCGGGAGTCAAATTTTCCAATTCTGCCATTGTCTCTTTTGATATAGCATTTTCTTCCAAATACTCTGAAATGCTTCACATTTATCGATCTTCCTTTCCATAACTCGTAGGGAGTCTTATCATTGTTACTTATGAGCATTCCTCTGTTCAGGATATGAACTGGTGTATGTACTGTTTGTTCCCAAAAGATGTCACCCAACTTGGAATATTTCAACATGGTTCTCGACATTTCCTGTACTGTTATGTTATTCTTTTCGACAACTCCATTATGCTAACGTGTCTTGGATATTGAGAACTGCCTTTTTATTCCATGTTCTCCACACAAATCCATGAATTAATTTGATGTAAAATCTCCTCCATTGTCTAACCTCAAACACTTGATTTTGAAATATGTCTCAGTTTCAACCATCTCTTTGTATATCTTGAATTGTTCGAATGCCTCTGACTTCTTCTTGAGAAAACAAATTGCAGTCATTCTTGTGTAGTTATCAACCAATATCATAGAGTATTGTTATCCATTTAATCCCTTCATTCTTTGGTCCACACACTAGTACATATGACCAAATTTGTGACGATTTGTTGTTGATATTGCCACACTTATCCGTCGCAATTTCCATGAAAGCCAAGATTTTTTTTCGTCGGAATAATTTCGTCGCTATATCCACGATCCAGGTGTGCGTGGAAACATCGACAAAATTATCTCTCCATGTGTCACCATCTAAAATATCGGTTAACCCTATGCATCGTCGCAATTACGATGGAATATCGTTGCAATAACAACGAAGAAATGTGGCAATTACGATGAAAAGTTATGCCAAGCCAATAACTTACGACGTAGTTGTTGAATGTGCGATGAAATCCCATCGCAACTTGCGACGAAAATCTGTGGTAATATCGACGAGTGCAGTAACTCAAAACCAAATTTACGACGCACATGTTGTATATGCGACGAATATTCATGGCAAATTGTGATGAAGTTTCGTCGCTATAGCGACGGTTGTGGTAAAATAGTAAAAAAAAATAAAATTACATGAAATATGGTATACCATATTGTTTGCCATATTACAATGTAGTATGGTAATGCCATATTACATTGTAATATGGCATTACTATTACATTGTAATATTGTAATATTGTAATATATTGTAATATATATATCCCACAAATAATCCAAGGCACTAATCAACCAAATATTGTAAGCATGTGTTAGAAGTGGATACCCCCTAGACTCAAGACCTAGTTCAATTAATATTCTTTGCTAGACACATTAGAGAAAGTGGGACTACACCTAGGGTTTATGAGTGGATAAACTTTAGTGGTTTTCCTTTGAAATTTGACTTGGTTCTATGAGTGGATAACTCTAAGGGTCAAATATTCACCTTCTCTCTTTCTTGGTCTCCTTGAATGCATTATCTTGACTCCATTTGTCCTAGGAAAGTAGTCGACACTAATATTTATGTTTGTGATGCTTTATACTCTCAGCAGTTCTCTTTTAGGAAAAATTTCATTTCCATGAAGTGGTTTCTCACAATCCATGGGTGTGTTGGAATACCTTGTTCTCCTTTTCAAATGACAAAAATTTCTTTGCATATGAAGGTGCCCAACTATATTGATCAATATGGGGTAGTGTTTTAAAGATACACCATAATTTTGGGGATTTCTTAAAATGTATCATTACATCAATTGGTAATTTCATATGACATGAGCTTATGTGGTTCTTCAACCTATGGCCTTAGAAAAGGGGTTTCCTTAGGAGTCAAAATGTTTAAATACCTTAATGAATTTGTAATACATCTAGGTGGCGATGAATAGGGGGTGGATTCACCAACCGGTCTAGTACATTAAGCTCTTGAACATATGTTTCAATGCCAAATCATTGACCATATAATTAAGGATTGCCCTCGATCAACGTGGAAAATGTTGAAACCCATGTTGCAAACAATGTTCAAATGCAAGGCTTTGTGGCCTTTCCCTTCATAAATAGTGAAGGTTGTAAAGAAGGAAAAATATCCTCAAGATACAAAAGATTAACTAACCATGGCACCTATCCCTATCCCAACTTCTAAAAAGATTGTTAGCTCAATTGTGAGAAAATTTCTCTTTGGGGCTTCACAACCCACCTCCTATCTAAAATGTGGGGCCATATGGCCTAACCTTCCCATGAATTAACTCTTAATTGGGATCATTATGTTAAAGGGCGCTCTTAGAAAACAAATGATATAACCTTAAATGAGTGTTCCTTGCCCCAATTGCATAATGTACCTCTCTCCAAATGCTTTTTGTTTCCTTAAGATCTTGAGAGATGATGAGGCTATGAGTTTTCATGTTGAAAGTTTGTAATGAAGATAGTATCATAGAATCTTTGGGACCTTATAGTCCTTGCCACAAATCCATGGTTTGGTGAACACATGAAATTGTTCCAACTTAGATGTTTATGTTTGCAAGAAGTTAAAGTAGTTGGTTTAATTTTGTAAGTCATTCTTTGGCTAATATGGTCGATTGTTTTATTTTTACCTAAACATGTTGAAGGTAGAGGCAACCACCTTGATCTCCTTGTATTTTACCTAACCATTGGACATGGTATTGATCTATCTTATTTTGCTTGGTTTGGACATCCTTTCCTCTAAATGGACAAGACCTTGGACTAGTCAACATATATACCTCAAATGATTCAAATGAGAGAGTGAGCATGTAGGATTGGTTGGCCAATGAGCTCCCAAAACCTTATGGTTGTGTGAAGATTTTAACAATGCATAGAGTTAAGAAGATAAATAGGGATTGCTACCTGTTCAGACACCCTTGAGGGAGAACATGGCTGGGAATGGCCTAAAGGCTAGGCTCGTGTTGCTTACAACCCCAACATTTTTTTGTCAAGACTCTCTTGAGTTGTGATTTACTTGGTCCAATTTTTCATAAAAGAGGTAACAAGTGTTGAAGTGAATATACCAATATGTTCTTACTAAACATGCACTTTTCTTCTCTGATTATAATAGAGAAGATCCATGCAAGTTCAAGGATTGCTTACTATGTTATATCATCAACATATCATTTTTTCAATCTCTTGGGAGATGAAAAATTCAAAGTCATGAAGATAAGTTTAATGCTTTATGTATCTCATGTTAAGTTGGAAATGTGTGTTGGGGTCTTCAAATGCATTTGGAACCTAATTTCGCAGCCTAGAGGCCTCAAGATATGGGAAGTTTGATGGGAGGATGATATTATTTGGGTCACTACTTTTTTGTGGGTATATTGTGGAAAACTTGTCATTGTTAAAAAAAATGAAAAAGGTTTTGAAAGAAGAATTGGAATCACTATTTTAATTGCTAGAGCTTATCCCTTATAATGAATATAGCTAGGCCATAGTGCTTAAGATGAGATTTTTTTTGAAGGTAAAATAAACTTCAAATCTTAGGGGCATACAAATTCAAAATTTGGATTAATTGGCTCAATTCATGGGATAAATTTACCAAAACCTTCTTTTAATTAAGGTTGATGAAACTTTTTCTGTCAAGGTTGTAGTTTGCTTGTCAATTAACCATGGTAGATATAAATAAATTTGCCTCTTTTGGTCAATTAGACATGGAAACCACTAGGCACTTGCACTTTTTTCTTATGTTAATATAAGAACTTAGTTATTTCCTGCATAGTAGAATGGCATGTGGCGTTATTAAATCAATCCATTACTTGATAGAAAGGGGTCCAATGAGTCAATGTCTTTTTTAATGATCATTTCCTTGCCTCAATAGAGGAGGTGTCCTTCTTAATAAATTGGATTGTATTCAAATTTTCTATGAAGATTTAGGGTCCAAATTGTCGATGGCCAAAAACACTATGTATGGATGAGTCAAAGAAAAACTCTCAAATATTAATGAGAGAAGATGAGTTCCTTCCTATTACAAAGCCCAATGATAAGGAGAGGGTGAGGAGTGATGTAAAATGAAATTATTTTGGTTTACCGGTTGTTAAGGATTGTAGTAGCAAGTTGGTCTTTGATCTAAAATTATGAGTAAAAAAGGAGACTTAGAGGGGGAATAAATTTCATTAAATTTGTTGCATGAGTAATGAGGGATATCTTTCAATAGAGTTTGTAATGGGACTATTTTTTGTTTGGGGAGAAGTGTCCAAATATTGTGTACCCTAGGATCATCAAGGCATTTCTCATCTATGTACAAGGATTTGGATGTAGTGTTATTATAATAATAAGCATTTGTAGTAGTGTCCTTTGGAGCCTTATAATACTTGCATAACATGTGGGATGAGAGGGGTCTATATTATTGGGATTAACTTCATGCATTGTTTAATAGGAACTAGTATTTGGACTAGGGATAGCAATATGGTTAGTATTATGGAAATGAATCAAGTGAGGGATCTTTTCTAAGGTAATTTTCAGAATGAGGATATGGATAAAGACTTTGTATATGGGGTTATCTAAAATAGTTATACTTCTTTATAAAAAACTACAAAGTAAACCAAAATTATATTTAAAATATCTACAAGTAAACCAAAACACCACATGGAACTTGGCATATGTATCAATATCTACATATTCATGAGGATTGAACTTTACTAGTATCAAACCTACTTTTTAAAAACACATCAAAACCCTTACCTTTTTCATTTTTTCTTTTCATGGGATCATTAGCCAACACAACTTGATAAGAGTTGTCAACAATATGCATTTAGATCACCAAGACCTGTAGATCATAGGGACACATTTTTATATGAGTAAAATAATTTATAATAAGCAAATAAGCATGAATTGGTTGTATGTAAAATACTCTAGGAAAAAATTAAGTTGTCACATACCTGTGATGAGATTCTCTTTGTTTTCAAGAATAAAGTTATTCTCTACTAAACATGGCCAATCACTTGAAGGTGGAAGCTCATATAGTTTAGCTCCCCCCCCTCACATTGCTTTCAATTTCCCATACCCAACAAAATGATTTTCTCTATATAGAAAACATATATATATTAATGCATAACTAGGATAGTCAAGATTCTTAGAACACAAAACATCGATAAAGATCCAAAAAGGTCATGAAATTATACATCTAATTTTCTTTGGTTATGTTTTTTACATTCATAAAACTGACAATTGGGATATCATCATCATCCAAGGACATTGTATTTTCATGTGCCCTGTCCTTCTAATATATTGTTTATTATTAAACAGGTACCATGCCACAGTGCGTCGTTGAGAAGGGTTATTTGGCATCTATTCAAGGATGTGGCTTGGAACAAAAAAAATGATCATGTCGATATGTTTGAAATATAATTGGAAATAACTAATTCATTGTTTTATTTGATTAACATTAAAGTATTTCTCTTTACCCGTCTCTGTAGCTGAGATAGTTGGTTCATTAATTTCCTGTCCACTTGATTTCTCTCGCAATTCACCCTCCCCAGGCTACATGCTCTGTTTTGAGAAAACAATATATATAAATTATGCATGGAAATAAATATGTACAATCACAGTAAATGTTTCTAATTTTGAAGCATACATAGCGGAATGGGTACTATGCTCTACACTATCCCTAGACATGTGCACCCTTGTATAACATGGTGTCTATTGAATACCATTAGATTCACTATTCTTGTGCTTTTTGAAAAAAAACATAAATACTTACTTAAGGATGATATAATAAAATATGAAAGACTTTACAAGCATGCTACTAAGGTTTCCTTATTCATTTGATTTACCTACAGGTGGTTGGGGAGATAGGAGTTTGGCCAAAGTTTTTTCTATATTCAATGACACTTTTAAAACCATGCTTATGGCAAGCGGGTCCTCCTAGATGGCGTGATGTCAAACATATTTAAGCTGCAATGCATGCCTGCATTAAAAATACCAATAACAAAAGAAACATACTATATTTGTTAGCTATTATTAAATAAATATTAACCATGATTAATCATTTAAATCTTACTATTCCGACTTTTAGTTTATTATCCACCCTGGCCTAGTTTATGCTAGTAGTGTTTTTACACTCTGGCCTTTATTGCTTTGGATATTAATGCAGTAGCCTACATGTATGGAATTTTTGAAAAAATTAGATCTCGAATTGTTACTTGAAGCAGGAAAGAAAAACATAAATGCTCATATTTCAGTGATAATATGACATGTGTTGTACCTTGTGACAGACTACATAGTTTGTCATCCTTGTTTTAAACAAGTTTTCCTTTGCATCCTCTATTGGTGCCTTCCACTCTTTTTCGGAAACCATGGGAGGGTGCTGGTGCTTTAGGTCTATTTGCAATATATCCCTATACTTTGGGCCACGGTGTATTTTAAATTCTCTCGGCTAACTTTGAAACCACTTTCTTGTTGAAAGTGTTTCAGAACAAGTTCACCATTTGATCTATTAAATCATCTTTCTTTTTGCTATCTTGTTTCACATGTACTTGAGATGGTGGGGGCCAAACTCAAAGCTCCAATGCTTTATATGTAAGTTTCTATAGAAAACATTGTTTCTTGTAGTAGCGTGTTATCCATTAATCAATTAATAATCTCAACAAATGTCCATTTCGAATTTCATTAAAATAATAAATCAATTAATGGGACAATTGCACACTTGAGAAATCTTTTGAATCTTTATCGGAACACACATAAGTCATCCACGGAAAGGTGACATCCTAATGACGAATAGCGCTTTTAATTATTCTGCTCCATGCAGAATAGTATCATGTCCATCTACATTATGTTCCTCTCTGGATTCATGTGGAGTCCCGGGATCCGGCTCATCATGCTCTGATATGTCATGCTGGTCAAAATCGCCCCACTCGTCAATGGATTCTAAGGGAACCTCGGGAGGCTCAAAAAGCCTCAATTGCACTTTGTTATGTCGACCTTTTTGCATTGGACCCTCATTCCTTCCTATAGTAGTTGTAGGATCGACGGGTTCCCCATGCAGGGTTTAAAAACTCCTACAAACATAAAAAATTTCTTTATCAGGATCATATACAAATATAAAACTAAAAATGGATATGAAATATTCATAGCTAATAAAAATATGTAAAGATGCCACTTACCCCATAATTGTTTAACTGTGGTTTGTAGCTCTACCACAATTCTTGCCCTGTCTTCCTGTGTCGGGTGTCTTTTGGTAATAAAACCTAGATATTCCATATTAGCCTTTATTTCAGGCCTTCGTTACAATTGTCATTAGGTTTGCAGCCGAATAAAATGGCTAGGTCCTCATCAATATCCTACGTAGGGCTGAACCGATGTTTACAATAAATCAATCAAAAATTTATGAAATTCACCTCTAACATTAAAAAATGAAATATTGGGTAATATCAGAAAAAATAACAAAATTCCCGAGAATTTAGTTGTTGTAGTCATAAGTTATTCTTGTATTTAACATTTACGGTGAGGCACTATGGATGCCTTTCCATGGTCACCACGGAGATGTAATGGGTGAAACTGGGACACGTTCACCACAGACAGATGATGACACAATAAATCAATCAACACAAGTTATAAAATTCACACAACATTAAAAAATGAAATATTGTAGTAATATTAGAAAACAAAATAATGAAATTTCAGAAGTTGGATTATTTGTGATATAGGTTGTGCTATATTTAAAATTTACCGGTGAGGAGTTAAGTTCGAAGTTTGGATGTTGGGAAAAGTTTAAAAGTGGCCAATGAGTTTCCTACTTTGTAGATGTTGGGGTTTGTAGGGCCCAAACAAGGGAGTGCTAAGAACTATAGATGTTGATATACATGAGGTTTTACAACAATAATAGTCTATCAAATCTTTAATGACACCAACTAAGGAGGATAGGCCATACCCTTGGTGTACTATGGCAACAAGAAAACCAAAAGGCATATGTAAGGCTAATTTGGGTGTGCACCTAGGGAGCTTCGATATACCAGATGCATGTAGAGTACCACACTCAACTAGTGCAAGTGCGTTATGAATGATTTTGTGGATGCAATGTAGAAAACCTGGGTGTAGGCTAACCTCTATGATATGGTTATGTTTTAGTAGCCTTTTCTATGCCTCATTGGAATCCCCCAGTGGTATACAACATCACCTCTCTTGTGAATGGGGATTTAGTGTCCATGGTGTTTTCATCTTGGAAGGTCGAAATGTTTGATTTTATCCTCAAACATTTCAACCTAAATGAAAGACATTTCAAAACATGGCACAATAATGTGGTGGTGGCCCTTGAGACACCATCATAATTCTAAATTATTTCATTGACCATTATGAATCAGTGCTAAAGTTCAACATGGATTGGGATTATTGTTATGTTATATCTAAGATGCCCATAGGTAGATGAGTTGACTGCCTTTGTTACTATCCAGGTTGTGTTGCTTTAGAAACATGGGGATTTTATCTTTTCTTTTGAGACCACAATTTATTGAAAAACTAAATCAATGACAATGGCCAAGATTTCCTCATTTTGAAGGTATTTCCTCAAACTCTCTTCTCAAACTATCAATTTGAACCCTACCCATATTTATTGCAATCATTTGTTCCTCTATCAGGGCATGGGATTGCGATTTCCTCCTAGAAGGATAATTCAAGATGTAACGTTACGGGAAGTTCCTTAAGGTGTATAAGTGGGGAAAAGTTATGAATATAGTGAATGTGGAATGAGTAGTTTAATTCCTTAAAATTGGATTTTATTCAAGCACACAAAGCCATGAATTTTATAAATTCAAAGTTACAGAGTTCGACTTGTGTAAGGTTGGGGAGCACTTGAAAGTGGGAGAAAATCCCTAGTTTTGTGTGAAATCCAGAGGTTAATTGTTGAAACAATGTCAAATTGGGTTGGCACAAGGATTGAATCCGATGAAGGGGTATGTTTTTTAGTGAGAAGGAACAAAAATTGTGAGCAGTCACTTGCTTATTTATCTCTAGAATTCAAAACATTGATGCAGAGTATGAGGGATATCAAAGTTATAACACGTTGCAGTAGAGTAATAGTGAGAAACAACAAGTGAAGTAACAACAAAAAATTCGAAGAAGAAAGTACAATTACAGCATAGAGTTACAGCATAGAGTTACAGCAGAGTTACAGCATAGTTATAGTGAGTTTCAACAAAGTTACAAAAAGTGTTGCGGCGAGTTATAGCGAGTTGCTTGAGTATCAGTGAGTAACAACAAGTGGAGTAACAACACAAAATTGAAGGAGAAATTACAGTTACAACATACTGTGCAGTAGAGTTACATGGATTTAGTGAGTTACTAGCGAGTTATAGAAAGTGTTACTAGCGAGTTATCTTGATTCGCGATAGAGTAGTAGTGAGTAACAACAGTGGAGTAACAACACAAAATTCGAAGGACAAAGTACAATTATAACATAGTGTTGCGAGTGAGTTACAACATAGTTATAATGAGTTAGGTAAGAGATTCTGAGAAAGTGTTCTGTGAGTTATAGCGAGTTAACGTGGTAATAGTGATAACAACACAAAATTGAAGGAGAAAGTACATAAAATCTTGGGATGTCTTGAAAGTTCTCATGAAGGAAACAATATTTTGATGAATAGCTCGACATAGAGTATTGGTTCACATGTGAGGTTGAATTGGAAAATTATCACTAGGGTTGAATTACATGGGAGATCAATTCATGTGCTCTATTCTTCCATAGCTTGACACACATTGAACCCACGATCTGTACGCACAGTAATGAGAGGAGATGAGGTGGGATTATATCAAGGAAATTGAATGGTCATTGAGTTGAGTTCAATTTGAATCAAAACTTGCATAGAATAACTATCAAAGGATAAACTATCATTGGAAGTTAATATTATCCTTAGCATTTGGTCTTGTTAAATCTTATGAGAATTAAGGAGGTTGTATAAATTATTTTGTGAGCATATTTAGTGATTGGCCAAAATACTTAGTTACAAGCTTATATTTACATTCTCGTTACCTTTTGGTTGAGATAAGAGTCATTGAATACCACTACATAGACAAAACTAAAAATTTAGTTGGTTGTTGGAATGCTTACCAATTGCAAATGTATTGGGTTGAGTTCTACACATTTTGAGAGAAAGTTATACAAGGAAATTATATGTATAGATGAGAAATACCTTGAATTGGAACTCCGATTTAAAGCCTAGATTGACCTCCAGTCGATTTTTTGTGGTTCCTTTCACAATACATGTATATGTGAGGTAATTGATCTGGAAATAAAGCATTGTAAACATAATCATCCTATCATGTTCACTAAATAATAGTGAGAAGAATTTGGCACTCAGAACTACATAAAGAGCATAAGTCTTGAAGCCAAGAACTGTTGTCATGTGAATAGTACCAGCATAAGTCTTGAAGCTAAGAACTGGTGTCATGTGAATAGTACCTTATATTGTTTTGCAATTTGGGTTTGCCACAATGCGGTTTGATTTTTACTGTACATAGAGATAAACATGCACCCAATTGAGGCTTCAATTTTAGTTAAGTCTTAGAGCCCAACCCAGGCCCTCTAATTTAGTTAACATTTTCAATTTAATAGAGTGGAGGCCTTGGTCATGATGAACTCCATCAATAATTTCTATTCTATCACATCTCGCATGGGTATTTAGTCAATTGCATAATTATCCTGGTCACATTCCTATTTAGTCAATTGCTAATCCTACAAAATCCATGGCGACCATGTGGAGAAAAATAAAAAATATGTACGATATTGTGTGTGTTTGTGTGAATTTTTGAAGAAAATATGATGTGGACCTCTATTGGTGACTTGGACCTTTGTTGTTGTCATGCACTAGTAGGGTGATGTGGACATGTAGTGTTGTCATGGATTTCTAGGGTGTTGTGGAGGCATTGGGGTGCTACTAGGTGGAGTCAAGGTGCATAGGTGGAATCAAGGTGCATAGGTGGAATCCGTGAGGTAGCGTCCACCGTGGTGGGGAAACCAAGAGGCAAAGGTAGTTTATGAAGGTTATGGAACAAGATTGGAAATCCCCCATAATATTTTTCAAGGTGATGTGTGTCCCTTGGGAAGTAATTAGTTTACAAAGCTATGAACCATTTTAAATTTGCAACATGTTATGCTCCCATAATTGATGTTAGCCATTGATCTAAGATCAAGCATGGGGAACATGTGCACCAACAAAGTGTTGTTAGAGATGGGACCCCTGCCCATCACAAAGTGTTGTTAGTGTTGTTATTGGATCTGAATATTCTATGCCACAAGAGAATATTTGGCCAGGGTATGGAAGATACCTACATGTACATAGAGAGAAGGGTTATGCGAGCCATGACCATTACAACTAGTTATTGTATATAACCAAGCAACACTAAAAATAATAAGAGGCATGGAACAAGCTAGGAGGTAAATAATGACAACAATATGCATAAAATGACAAGGTATGTTTCTTAACCCATAAATATAAAAAAGGGAAATTAAGTAATATTGCATGAAAGGCATGGTTGAAAATAAGAAGGTGATGGAGGTTGGTATAGCATAGGAAATCTGCTAATGAAAAAACAAATGGAATCATTGAGCTTGAGATGGGAGAAAGAGGTCAAACCATTTGCTCCAGCCGTGTGCCCTCCTCCGGTGCAAAACCGTGTGCCCTCCTCTGCAAATCATGTGCCCTAGCTCAAATCCATCCTCCAAATCCAAACTTGCAAATCGTGTGCCCTAGATGAAATGGCTCAAATCCGTCCTCCAAATCCATGGTGGTGGGTGCGTGGACTGTGGAGAAATAGTGTGGACTCCAAATCCACACCTACGAGTGAGTGGTGGCCATGAGTGCATGGACTTTGGAACAATACGGTGGTGGACTGTGCGTGGAGCAGGCCGCGGGAGGGGAATATAGCTTTGCATTTTGAAATGAATTTGTTATGTTTTTAATTTTTGTTTTTTATATAATATATATGTAATATATATTATATATTATATATTTTATATATAATATATTATAAGTTACGTCCCTTAGCTATCTCTTCTAAGATGAGATCTTGATACTACCAATGTCAAATATTACAATCAGAGGCTCCTTCTTAAGTTAGATATCAACAAAGAATAAATTTTTGAGCTTGATATGACCACGATGCATCATTTCCATCAGAAAAATGTTATGTCGCACTATTAAGAACTGATATTTATTTTTATTCTTGATTTGATGCACTTTAATTTTGGTTCTTATATGGATGTATCCTCTAATTTCCATCCTCAAAATGTCCTCTTTGCTTGCAGTAATTATGGAAGGGGGCATTCTTTCTCTTAGACATTCTCTGTCTATCTTTTGGTGAGAGTTTGTCTTTCTACTATGTGGTCCCATTGATAGTATTATATTACATGTCATCTATTGACACAATCTTGTTTCCTTGAATAGAAATATTCCAAACAAAATTAGGCTTCCTCCAATGGTCCTTAGACTCTTGTAGCTTGTCGTTTTGACAACCATATTTAAGAGCGCATATGTCCAACATATCAACTTATTTCTAAATTGGTGTTACTCATCTACCAATAGACTTGGTAACCTACTTTTCTTCCTTTTCCATCACTTTAAGCTAATGTTGAAATTTTGAGCATTGCTAAAAGAATTCAACTCACAAAATGCCCTTAATTAACCTAGAAACATGGGAATATCACCTATGCACCTCAAAAACTCCATCAAGAAAACAACTCAATGAGGTAAACTCCCCTTTTCTGAGGGAATCCCTTAACAACTAAAGCAAGAATCTGATAAAATTCAATTCCATATTTCTAAGAGAATCTTTCAACAACAAACTTGTTTTGGTACTCTTCAATACTCACATGAGATGTAAGCATAGAATCAATCACTAGTTCCATAATAGGTTTCAAAACTATATGCTAGAAATCATAGTCCTCCTTCATGGCATCCATCGCTAGTTCCATAATAGGTTTCAAAACTATCTCCTAGACATCATACTCCTCCATCATGGCATTGCCATACTTTCTCTACACGTGCCTTCTCAAAGATGGAAGGATACTCTTCCATCATGGAATCTCTCCATACCTACTCTGTACGTTCCTCCTCAAAGTGGGAAGGTTTAATCACTAGAGTGCCACTATCATGCACTAGATTCCCATGCTTCACTGGATCAATGAGTATCCTATAGAGGTCTCCTTCGTGCACACATCTAGCCAAAATATCCTTAACAATGTTACATGTAACCAAGGAAAGCATGACAAAAATGACCTTTGGAGCCTTTGGCATGACTGGCCAATGTTCTATGATGTAAGTGGCCTATTTCAAAATGGGAATTTAACTTGTATATATGGCCATAAGATGCATGGGAAAGTTATTCATTAGATCATTTTCATTTTCAATGTCATCATCAGCAACGTCATTTTCGCTACTATATTTATCGATATCGTCAATGAGATCGTCGTCTCCTACATTTGGATGATCAACTTCTTCAACTTCTTTGTCTGACACGTCCACTACATGATCCACCTGCTCCTGATCTGCATAATCATGATCTTCTTCCTCGTTATTATCTTCATCCTTGGCTACATGATTG
>SNQJ01S0027977.1:45066-66621 GCA_010110895.2 Picea sitchensis | reverse complement strand
CCCCCCCTCTGCACTCCCCCACGTGGAAGAGTGTACATACTTCTGGGGTGTAAATACTTCATGGGGTATAAACATGACTGAAAGCAAGGACCTCTGAATCAGGAATATAAGCAGGATCCACAACCAACAACATGGGACTTTCAAGAAGATTCTATAAGGTCCAAAACCTTATCATTAATTGAGGGTTGAGGCATGCAAAAACCTTAACCCTAGATGGATATCACATTATGTTAAATATCAGGCCACTAGGAGGAGAGGGGGTTCCTTTCCTTAGCATTGTACTTATTCCACAATTGAATAGAGAATATAGGAGTGGGATTTGAGAGAATAAAAGAGGAGGAATAATATTCTATAACAGTTATTCAAGACATAGTGTCAAAGGAAACTCCATTATCAGTGCCTCTTTCTTTGTATTTGCATTTCAAAATTGAAGAAAAGAGAGAAGAGCACAAGTCTCTCCTTCTAGCTGAGTTTTCTCTCATATTTTGTTTCCCAAGATACATCTCGTGTTCATTTGTGTGGATGGTGTTTTCATTTTCTTAGTCTTTCATTTTCATATTTCAGTTATTTCATTAATTTACATGTAATAGACTAGTGATAATAAATATGATATCTAAGGAAATAAACTAATAATAAATTATTTTTCAAAATAATAAGATATATGTTGTGGCTAGTTGTTCCAATGGAATATCCACATAAATTTACAGATCATAATTGTATCATAGAAATTTTTCTTTGGGTTTTTTTGTGGGAAGTTGTAGGATCTAGGAATTGGCTTAAGAAGGAAGTCACAGAACCCTAGCCATGGTGGATGAGTCCATTAATAACAACCCTTTGGATGCAGTAGAATAGAGATTTGTGAGGCTGGAAGATCAAGTCAATGATATCTCTTGCAACATGGCCCTGCTCATGGAATCTCTAGAGAACCATTTTGGACCTTTCAGGGAGGTTGGTGGCTCTAACTTACAAGTTGGATCATGTGAGAAACTGGGAGAGAGTGAAGACTCAAAAAATGAGTTGAAAAAATATACCAAGAAAGAGCAACCAAGTTCCATTGCCATCACTCCTTCACAACCTCTATTTAAAATGGAAGTGAAAGAGGACATCAAGCCCTATCAAGGTGAGATGGATGTTGTTAAGTTGAATCATTGGTTGCAATAGTTAGACATGTATTTCAGTGTCCATCATATAGATGAAGAACAAAATATTATTTTTCCCAACTAAAACTAGAGGGCCATGCACTAACCTAGTGGGAAATCCACAAGGAGATTGTTGGCTCAAGGTTTCAAACCCAGCGTTCAAAAGGATTCACCAAAAAATACCCCATTTTCATTATCATATTCAATATTCATGGACTGAATAAGGTCTCAGCTCAGACACGCTTGAGAATCACAGAGACAAAATGGTTATGCAGAACATGTTGGAATATTACAAACAAGAAATACTTGAATACACACTACACATTAGATCCTATTCATTCATAGCATCATTCTACTCATTCATGAAAACATTATACCAATCGCATGTAGCCTAACATATCTAACAAACATTCATTCATAACAAAACTCATGATAGAAGATCAAATGGGCCTTTGACCTTCATTCATTAATCACATATAAACATTCATATACATGGAGGGTCATAGCCTATGTTGAGACTCATTAAGATTGAACTAGAGACCTGTAACTCATATTTCGATCTACTTTCTCTCTCACATTCTACTTACAACTCTATGAATACAATAAATCTCCAACATTGAATAATATATTAACCAAAAAACTAACCTTTTTATATTTACATGCATTCCTTTCATCCCTACTAAAGCATGGAAATCATAACAAACTTGCAATCTCATTCACAACATTGACCATGACCACTCGGTTTGTTAAAAAAATAAGTACAATCATTATAGAATATATTTGAGGATTTTGCATGCATGCAAACTTTACAAGTCCTTTAACATAGTATAAAACTGGTTGGCACGTACAATAGAAAGCTAGTTGTCATGCGTAGTAGAAAACTAGTTGGTGCAGGCATTGAATCTTGACACCACACGGTGAAAAAATTGTGGCGTGCTCAAAGTGTAGACTTGTGGTGTGCATGTGGTATTTCCAAAACCTTAGGGTGAAAAAAATCCCCCAAAACTATTTAGTTGGCGCGTCTTTGAGTCAACAAACTTCATTGCGCTGTGACTTGGTCGATGGATGGCACCCTCTTCATTAGCTCTGTGATAAAGTTTTGGAACACTTGATTTGAACCCATGGAATGATTTTAGTAATCCATGTCTAGGAAAAATATGTCCATATTGATGAATGTGGTAGATAGTCATAGTCCCTTTAATGTGTCAAAAACCCCCATATTCTAAATGTGAATTCTTCTTTCAGTTGTCGGGTATCTTGACCTCTTTGTCATCTATCTTGGTTTGGACTATCTGGAGATATTTTCCCTTCAACATGCATCCTAGAACCTCCTGAGTCGTTCAGTCCAAGTCCTTCATTTCAAACTTAGTGCTATCAATCGAGTGATCTCCAGGTCATCAGCTAGGGTGATATTTCCATCATGTGTGTCCTTCCTCTTCTTCTTCTCTCTTACAGACTACATGAGGGTGGTCAATACTAGGGAAGATGCACATGATATGGGGGCGATCTAATAGCATTAAACTATTGGATTTTTAAATAGGGTTGGTTAATTACATAGGGATCACCTACTCTTGCTTCTTGGGCCCTAGGGTGACCTCCGCATAGAATTTGAAGTGTAGTTCAAGGAAATGTGTTGCAGCCTTGATGTTGTATTCAACAAATTGTAGGTTGGGTCCCCTTCCCAAGAGGATTTCTTAGATGTGTAACTCTCGTATGAGGTTGGTCATTATTATCTATGCTTCCTTTTCTTCCTATATTTGAGTGTCTTCCACTTGTTTGTTGGAATTAACCATCATGTCGGGGAATCCTTGATTGAGATAAATTTTCACCACTACTAGGTACTATCCACTAATCCTTTGACTTTCATTAGATGGGACATGGATCTCATGACAAAAATTAGGAAAGAAGTGATTTCGTCTCTTTGGATTAGCTTGGATTGCACGGTGCTCTCTAAAATCTCTAGATGTTGTGGTTTAAGTCTTAGAAAACTAACTAGTAGCACGATAATGGTGAATATAAATAGTCATGAAGGTCATTTTCCCACATGGCCACTTTCTCAATAGTGCCTCCAATTCTTGGCCTTTCATGATTACCGTTCGATGGTTGTACCTACTATGATGATCATTCCCATTCCTCATGTCATCCTGATCTGTCGTGGAACTAAACATATTGTATTGTTGTAATGTCGACGCACCATTTAGGATGTGTTTCCATAACTTTTCTCATCCATCGTGCCATTGTGACTTGTCTAATCCCAATTTCCTATCACATCATTGTCATGTTTTCCCATAGGCATTGTCAGTCCATTGTCCTCTAGTTATCCTATCCTTTTACTATTGCATTTAACCCTTAATTTTTTTTAATCTTCTAGATATGCATGGGTACAAACCCATCCTGTCCTACAGATTCTCTAGATCTATCCTATCCTGTGGATTCTCTATATCTATCATATCCTACTAATCATTGCATAGTTAAAGTTACCTTTACTCCTACCTACCTAACTTCTAATATATGTTAACTATAAAAAATTCTCAATACATGGTGCATCTGACCTTTGTGGGCCATAATACACCTTCAACCGACTTCCATTGATCAATCCTTTGGGTGGTTAACCAATGAGAATTGTTAACTTCTCAACACCATCCTCATTGATGTATAATATCCTAAAGGGCCCTAAACTAACTAGCACATGCATAACTTACCTAGGTGTTGCAGGAACTTGTTGTCATATAGTAATACCAAAGATCTCAGTTGTATACTCGTGTGCCAGATGTTGCAATCATTCCAGACCTTCTATCTCTATTTCTCAATCATCTGACTATGTCCCATAATTAATTAGTCTATTCTTAGTTCCAATAACTTATCCAACTACGTTTGTAGTGCTTGGTCATCCGACGTCTATGTCACAATTGCAATTCAAAGACTTGGTACCACAAATTCCAGTGGTATCACCACTTATTTTTCATAGACCAACTTGAATGGAGTGTGCTTATTTAATAATTTTTAGGTAATCTTGTATGCCCATAATACATTGGCATCCTTTGATCCTAATCATCGTGCTATACATTGCAAATATTGGTAAGTACATGCTCTAATATATTTTTGAATGCTTCGAAAGTTGCATTGGCCTGTGGTTGATATGGTGTGATCTTTTGATGATGGATAATGAACTCATGGGTTAGTGCACAAACAGTATCATTCATGAAGTGTACACCATGATTTCTCATCAATATATTTGGGCATCAAAACCTTGTGATAATATTTTCAAAAATGAAGCGCACGCCCATATATATACTACAACCCTTTATTATAATGGCCTCTTTCAAATGGGTCAAGTATTCTATTGTGGAGATAATATATCTTTGATTGTCTCTATGCACTAGGGGATTGATTGTCCCTACATGGTAAATATACCATTTCTCGAATGGCTCTAGTATGGTGATCGAGAAAAGCGATAGTTCATATCTTCTTGAGGGATTCCCAATCCTCTATAAAATGTCATAGTGCTTGCAATACTCTTTTTCTTCTTCAAATAGTGATGGTTACCATAATCCCACATGAAACACTTTCTACGTAATCTCCTTTCCTTCATTGTGTCCACCTGTTATACCTTCATGCACCTCGTAGAGTACCATGTCACATTTGTGTTCCAACACGCATCTTCATAGAATCCCATCTTCACCGAGTTTGTATAACTATATTGCGATCCATTGGTAGTCGATACTCTAGGTTACTAGTTGCCTACATTGTGTCGGTGTATGCTCTTCCAATGCCTGACCTATTGTGAGGTATGTTGTGATTTCTTCAAGTTGATCTGGCATTCAAAATACCTCCATCCTCCCTCGAATCGATTCTTGAGATATGATTAGGCCTCACATTTTGTTTTCCAAGTTTCACTACCACTTCAAACTCAAATTATTGGAACAAAAGTAACCATTTTCATATCCTTTCCCCCCAACACTAGATTATTGACTAATTACTTGAGCGCTCAATGTTCATTGAAGAACTTGAGGGGAGTTCCAAGTAAGTAGTGTCAAAAAATTTGTAGGGCATAGAACATCTCTATTCCTTTGCACTTCGTGGTTGTATAATTCTTCTCAAAATATGATAGCTTCCTGCTAGAAAAATAGTCTAGATGATCAATGTTGCATTCTCTAGGTTGTGCAAGCACTGTACCAAGTGTAATTGAAGATGCATCCACATGCATGTGGAATATATTGGTCCAATATGGAGATATCATGATTGATGCAATCACTAATCTTTCTTTCATCATGTCCAACTCCTCCTAGCATTCTTGTGTCCAAACATACATGGTATATTTACGCACTAGCTTCTCCAATGGTGCAACAACCTTTGCATTACTTTGTATGAATCGTCTATAATATCCTGAGTATCCCAAGGTTGTGTGAAACTCTCTTATGGAGTGTGGGGATAACATGTCCACAATCACTGCAATCTTTGCTTGATCAACTAAGAAGCCTTCCTTGTAGACAATATGTCATGATAGAGTCCCAAACAATGTAAAAAAGATGCATGTTTTTAGGTTTAAAGAGATCTGTAACTTTCTGCATCTACCCATCATCAACCGTAGTACTTGCATATGCTCCTTGAGTAGATTGAACACTATCCAATAATCTATGTATACCTCTAGAAACTTATGCATGAAGTTCTTAAAGGCCACAATGACAAATCTAGAAAACACTATAGGTGCATTATTCACACTAAATGGAATTATAGTATATGCAAATGAGCCCCACTCTATCAAAAACATTTCCTTGGCTATGTATTCTTCCATGATCTACACTTGGTGGTAGCCTAATAAACCATCTATGAATGAGTAAGCTTCATGCCCACCCATGTTATCCAATACTTTGTTTGTAATGATGTCAGAAAGGGATCATGTACACATACTACATTTAAGATGCACATATCTACACATATTCTTAGATCACACATCTTCTTTAGTTGCACCACCATCAAGTTGCACATATACCACTAGAATTTCTTATAAACTCCCTATATAAACTAGCTCATCCATGAAAACTTTGCACTTCAAATGTGTTCTTAGGAACTGGAAACTCCATTATTGCTTTCACTTTTTCAAGATCCATCTTTAATCCTTATTGAGAAATGGCAATCCCTAAATAAATTAACTCCTTTTTCATAAAGATATACTTCTACAAATTTATTAGTAATTTCTCTTGCCTCAACCTCTCTAGTACTTGTCTTAAATTCTTCAAATATTATTCCTTACTTATTTTGAAGATCAAAATGTCACCTAAATAAACAACAAAAAACTTATCAAGATAAGCCTTATACACTTAATTTATCGGTCTTATAAAGGTACTTGGTGCATTTTTCGATCCAAGGGCATGACCAACTATGATAGCCACTTTTAAAATCTGTTTTCAGAAAATACCTTGCACCACTCAAATAATCCATTAATTCATCCATCCTAGGTAGTAGAAATCTATAATTAAATGTAACTATGCTAATATCCCTATAATCAATGAACATGATCCATTCTCCACCCTTCTTTGGTGATAGTATAGTAGGTACAACACATGGGATTAATATCTCTCTGATCAAACCTCTTTCCATCAGTTCATAAACTTGACTATTAAGATCTTCATTCTCAGCAGGTGTCATTCTATGTGGAGCTTTGTTAGGAAAAAATAGAAATAGGTATAAAATCTATTTGATGGTTGGAATCCATGGGGCATCTCCTCTAAAATAACCTCTTTAAAATCAATCAATCAACTCTTCCACTTCTGCTAGAACTTCAACTTTCCTCATTTTTAGTCTCCAACTCCTTGGAATAATACCAAAACAACATCTTTCTTTTCTTTCTTCCTTTAAGAATTATTTGGTTGAACATAACATGACTCATATTCCATTGTTGTAATTGTTCTTATTGTTGATGTCCCCTTTTTCCTCCTTCATATGTAGTATTCTTATCTTCCTTCAATCTTTCTCCAACAAAAATTTATTCTCACACCATCATGAATCATTCTTCTATCATACTGCCAAGGCCTGCCCAATATTAGATGGCAAGTTTCCATTGGCACAATATCACACAACACTCTATCATGATATGTTCCAATATGAAAAATTATTAAACACTATTTGGAAACATTGACATGGTATCATTTTGTATCCATGAGACCCTATAAGCATGGTCTACTTTCAAATTTAGTTTCTCAATGACCTCTATGGATACTAAATTTTTTGTGTTTCCTCCATCAACAATTAAAGAGTAACACTTACCTCCAATTTTGCAACTGGTCTTGAAAAATGACTTCCTTTGGTATGGATCCTTCTCTTTTCCTTGGCTTTCTAGCTTCAACGGTGTCCTTCTGAACATAAAATTATCTCATTTATCTTCCTAACCTCTTGATGTAATTAATCAACATTATCAACAATTATAGACTTAGACGTGCCCTTATCTCCTTAAGTGACATGAGCCTACTCCGTGGCCTCCTATTAGTATGAAAATTATCTATACATTAAAAATATTTATTCCCTAGTGTTTGGAAATTTTAGAAAATCACTAAGGACTTTCCAACCCATCTAACTCTAAAGCTTCATCTTCCTCTTCCTCTTCACCTATTTCTTTCTTCCTCTCCACCTTTTCATTCTAATATGTGGCTCTACCTAATAAAAACCAAGTTTTATCTGCATAATACCTCCTTCTTGTACATTTATGGTTCATAAATAAAATTAGGGTGGGCTTCCACTAAATGATGCTACACACCCCTTGTTCACCCACCTAGTTACTTCCCTTGTTAAATTTTGGTAGTTAATTAGCACCTGGTCAATTAATTTTAGGGTGTTGGAGCTAAATTGGACGAACATGGACAATATTATGCCATTTTTCATACAAAACACATAATATTTGTGGTCTAAGTCTCAGATGAGCTCTTACAAACTCAAAAAAATACATAAATAAATTCACCCGAGAAATTCTTTGCCATTTTCTAATTTATGGAAGATGGATTCTTCTATCTTCCTCTGCATTGTTTCTTCTCTATTACCTTGTCCATCTTTTCTTCCTCATCTCTCCCTCTTCACATATTTCATTCTTCCTTTCCTCCTTTACATTATATTATCATTCTTTATATATCGTTCTACCTAATAAAAACCAAGTGGTCTCCTCGTAATACCTCCTCCTTATACATGTATGGTTCATAAATAAAATTAGGGTGGGCTTCCACTAAATGATGTTATACACCCCTTGTTCACCCACCTAGTTAATTCCCTTGTTAAATTTTGGCAGTTAATCAACACTTGGTCAATTAATTTTTGGGTGTTGGAGTTAAGTTGGATGAGCATGGACAATCTTATGACATTTTGCACACAAAACACCAATGGGAGGAGTGAACCATTGGATGAGAAAAGATTGGATGGTTTTGATGAATAGTGAAACAAAAATGAGGTGATGTCACCTCAACCCAAATTCCACCCGCAATGAATGAGGACCTTCAGGTTGCGAGGTCCAATACTATAGTTGGAAATGATTGCGAGTGGTTTTGGTGTGTGAATTTGTCGTACTCCCATCTACCCATAATTCATCATAGCCATTGGATTAGTAGGCAATATCCAATGGTGGAAAATACGCCAATGCTCTTATGTCATTTTAGTATGGTTTGAAATTGGGATAATTATATTGTGCAATGTTTTGAATATATATGCTATTTAGAAAAAAAATTGTAATCTTGTACCAAACTTGATGCAACTATGAGTGAATTTTAAAAGGGAAAAAAAATAAGAAACATTATAACTGAAAATTAAATCTCAAAGCATATAAAGACAATGTATAATCATGCACAAAAAGATTCTAACTAAAACAGACACCATGCACATAAGTAATCACAAAAGCTTCACCAACAAATTTATATTAATTCCTAGAAAATAAAAATTACAACATTCCATCTAGTATAAGTGTCAAATGGACTCTTACAAAATATGAAAAATACATTAAAAAAAAATTAACCTGAAAAATTCTTCACCAATTTTTATTTTTTTTGCAATTGGATTATTTTATCTTCCTTTGCATTTTTTCTTCTCTATTTTCTTCTCCATCTTTTCTTCCTCAATTCTCCCTCTTCACCTATTTCATTCTCTTTTTTCCTCCTTTTCATTCTATTATCCTTCTTAATAAGGGACTCTACCTCTCCTCATAATACCGCCTCCTTATACATTTTGGTTCATAAATAAAATTAGGGTGGGATTCCACTAAATGATGCCACACACACCCCTCATTCAGCCACCTAGGTACTTCCCTTCTTAAATTTTGGCAGTTAATTAACACTTGACCAATTAATTTTAAGCTGTTGGAGCTATCTTGGATGAACAACGGCAATCCTATTCCATTTTTCACACAAAACAACCGCTGGGAGGAGTGAACCATCGGATGGGAAAGGAAGATCAGATGGTTGTGATAAATTGTGAGTCGAAAATGAGGTGATGTCACCTGAAGCCAAATTCCACCCATAATGAATGAGGGTCGTCGGGTTGAGAGGTCCAATCGACAATTGGGAATGTTTTCGGTTGGTTTTGGTGCATGAATTCGTCGTACTCCCAGCTACCCACAATTCATCATAGCCATTGAATCGGTAGTCAAGATCCAATGGTTGAAAAGCATCAATGCTCCTATGTCATTTTAGCATGGTTTGAAATTGGGATAATTATATTGTGAAATATTTTCAATGTCATTTTAGCATGGTTTGAAATTGGGATAATTATATTGTGTAGTATTTTCAAGATATTTGTTATTTTATTAAATATTATGCTAAGGTGTAATCTCATGAATGTGTCAAAATAATCTTCAAATCTTGTAAAAATTCGTTTTAGTGGAATCCTCAAAAACATATGAATGCTTTTATTAGTTTCACTAACATAACATAGGTGTTGAATCCAATAGCAAAAAGTGGGTGTACCTAAATCAAATAAGTTTATCCAATTTATTAAACCATTTACATTTCACTTATGATGATCCACAATTTTCATCCTATTGACATGGATGACAATTCTTGAAAACCAACAATTTTCATCCTATTGACATGGATGACAATTCTTGAAAACCAAATGGAGGTCTTATGCCATTAGAATTATTGTCGTGAATCTTAATTTATGCCATTAGAATTATTGTCGTGAATCTTAATGCTTTCTTTTTTAATAGATTTACACTCTAAATTTTGGGGAAAATAAAAATAATAATGATTTATGAAACTTACATAATATCATTTATTATGTTGGCATTTTTCTAGAAAAATGATCTCAATGTGGACATACATATACTCCCTCTAAACAACTATTCAAGTCTCAAACCAAATTTTGTAATTATTTGAACTCAATTCAATATTTCATATTCCATATATGCTATAAATGTGGTGTGGTTTAGTCCTCTTCCCTTTCTTTGTTTATTTGTATTTTGTAATTTTTTGGTTTGAAATTATTTAATGCTTTATTGTATTACGATTTCTTAATTTTTAAAGTTGTTAATATTGATAGAGATTCTCTTATTTGTGAAAGTATGGTATTTTCTCTTGACTTTGAATATTTTGGCCACTTCTTTACAAATAGAGTAAGCCATGATCTTTTAAGGTTGTTAATGTTGATAAATATTCTTGAATTTGTGAAAATGTAACGTCCCCCAACTCAATCGAGAGACCCCAACCCAACCGAGAGATATTGCAGTGCAGAATACTCATAAAAATGAAAAAAAAATCTATCTAATTAATTCATGTAGCTTTCAGCTACGAATTAAAACTAGATTTAGCCATTGTCTATTACAATTAATTACATGCATCTACAACAATTTAAAATAGACATGAAATGCCTCTAATAGACTTCATCACAGAAACAAATAAATCATTTCCAAATGCACAGAGCTCATGCAAAACAAATAATCTCATAACACAACAAAAGCAAGATATAACACTTATCTATAAAAATGTTTGTGCAACCAGTTGTTTAGGATGGATGTTCCACCCAACCATATATTGATTGTTCCTAATATCAATAGTTAGTCACCCTCGAGATAAGGCTAGTAATCCACATAAGAGGATGGTCTCTCACTATCCACTCACAACTTATAAAATTCACAACCCACTGGTATTCTCTTATAGCTATCCCGATTTTCCACCAGCTCTCTTCCTCTTGACCTTCCCAACCCAAGGAATGTAGCCCTTCATTGATCTCAGTCCCTTGGGTGTCCCATTCATTTATCAGGGTCTCTTTGGCACAAGTACCTAGGAATCACTCAGCTGGAAACTCAAGGGAACTTGTTGCTCGGAAAAACTGCCAACAAAAAACAACAAACGCTTGTTGTTTTAGTGCAACTCACTCAAAAGTTCACTCTTCATGCCTAAAAACCTATCTCTTTAGTCTTCATCTCCAATTTGCTCCAAATAGGCTTTGACATGCTCTATAATTCACCCTCCATGGATGCACTAGTGATCCAGAATCGGATCCAAGAGGCTTCTCAGGTCTAGAAAAGGCTCAAAATGAAAGTTCTCGGAATCAGACGAAACCAATTCCATTGCGACCGTCTCATCGCGCTGATTATGTCCGTATATTTACTTTCTCAAACGAACTTCGTATGCGAGAGTTATCACATTTTGACCATTTCCCCAAACAATTAAAAAAAAAGTCAAACTAGTCAAAGAATGACATGACAATGACAAAGTTAGACATGTGGCAAATAAATCACATGGCAGTGGCAGCATGACATGTGGCATTCTATGAATAAGACATGTGGCAGTGATGATGTGGTTGCATATTACTTATTAAAATCATGTTGCAAATTAATTCTTTTAATGTGAATATATTATATGGTTAGTGATAACCATTAACAAGGTCACCAATCCCATACTTTATGCCATACCATATTTTTTATATCCCCATTTAAAAAAAAAGCGAATCCCATGAACCATATCTTTTGGTTATTATATATTATATGGTTTATTAAAACCATAAGTTAATATATTAATGACCATGATCCATGCATATGGTGCAACAAACCATTTAATAAGGGATTGACTATTAAAAGGAAACGAATCCCAAGGAATATTTAAAATATATATTGGTTTAAATAATATCTTTTTTAAAAGGGCCGTGTCACATCTTTTGACCATATATTATGGTTATTATGTAATATATGAGGTGTATTATACGTAATATAATATCTGCCATGATATTAAAAAAAATGACGCGTTCGAAGTTCAGTTACATATATTATATGTAGATTAAGTGGGTCGAAACCTTGGGTATGGATTATTTTAAAACCATATGTGAATTTGTTGCCATATTTTATGGAATTTGAAGCAGATTTTATGCCATAAGGAAGGGATTTGTTGGGATTTGATCCCATGACCCTGTTTTATATATGTAAAAGGTTTTACCAATCCTGCTACAGGTCGATATCATGTAGATTATAGCAGAACAGTGTTATTTATGCAGAGAAAACCAACAAACTAGGGGAACTTTGGAGACCATTTCCGGAGGCTATACTCAGCGTTTTTCAGTGCCGTCAATTGCATTGGATTTCTGAGATCAAGCTGAATACAGTGAGATCAGAATGGATTCCATTTGATGTACTTTGCAAGCATTGGAGAATTAATAAAGAAGCCTCCCCCACTGAGACAAAGCCCGGAGACGTAGGCAATTTTGTGCCGAACTCCGTTATCACTTCTCTTGTTATGGTTTGCTATTCTTATTGCTTCAGTTCAGATCTGTATAGTATTTTATGGCTACTATGTTCCTTCATTAAATTCATCTTCTTTCATTCAACTTCATAAATGGTTAATTAACACATGCAATTAATAACTCAACCACAGTCATTAAAAGATCTTTCTGGATCAACTAGCTCCTAGCTATCTTTATTTCTCTCTCCTTTATGTTCATGCACAAAAATTGATTATGTAAAAACTGTTGTCGCTACCCATATGGATTTCCTCTCTTTGGATTACTTGCTTGACTCACACACTTCCCCCAAGTTGATTTTACTCATCCCCCATGTTCCCAATAACTATGGGATGTGATCACTCACACCCACTCTCTTACATGTATTCAATGATTGGCTTTGGGAACACTCAATCAGAAATTATAAGGTTCATATATCAAATAGCAATTTTAGGAAAATGGGTTGGATTAATATTCATGGGTAATTCCCCCTTGGACCCCCTCTTAAGAATTCTCTTAGACACTCCCTTCTCTTATTTATTAAAAAAAAAATCATCTCTTTCCATTTCCCCTTAGTAGTTGGCATCACATTTTTATTATTAAAACATAGAAATACAATTTTCATATTACATTGATTGGTCGTAGCCACATATTGTATCTACATTAAGCATTAATTAAACTGGGGATTATAGTGGGGATATTACATTCCCCCTCCCCTACAATTTTGTGTTGTCCTTGGTGCACACTATGTCGATATACATATATGCAAATTTACATCACAATACTTAGAGATAAAATTTTGCAATTTAACAACTCCACCAACAGTTCAAACCATAATCTCTTGTTCCTCTCAACTCGTCGGCCCAAGGAATGCACCGTTAGTTTATCAGGACTAATCCAAGGAATGTACCATTCAATTATCAACATTAACCCAAGGAATGAGACATTATTTTATCAGCCCCCCCAATGTAGTTGGCTAGTACTTTGAGATGTGGTTCTAGAACTCTAGTTGCTCAAAATGGAGTCTTGCATTTTGTTTTCTTCAAAATTGTCAAACATTTGCGGGTATTCTTCCTGCATGTTTTTTTCATGCTCCCATGTAGAATCTTCAGGACCGTAGCGGGTCCATTGAACCTTCACCGACTCTATGGATTTGTTCCTAAGAACTTTGACTTTTGGGTCCAGGATGTGTATTGGTTCCACCCAGAAATACCCTTCGTGCTCCACCTGGATCACATTCCAATCAATTATGTGGTTAGGGTCAGGCACAAATTTATTTAATAATGACACATGAAATACATTAAGCACTCTCATGGATGCAGGTGATGCTAGCATGTATGCAACTAGCCCCATCTTTTCTAATATTTCGAAAGGGCCACAATATCTCACTGCCAACTTTGGGAAACTTCCTAATCTTAGCGAACTTATTTTCTTTCACTTTTAAGAACACATGTTCGCCCACTTTGAAATCTCTAAACACCCTATTCTTGTCTACACAACTTTTATGCCTATAATCTTGGGTAGCCTTTAAATTTAGATTTATCTTTTTCATCTACTATTCCATTTCCTTCAACAAATATGGCCCAACAACTGCTCTTTCTGGTGGATTATCCCAACTCACTAGTGTGTTACACTTTATGCCATACATTGCTTCAAACAAACTCATTTTCAATGAGACATGATACCCATTGTTATAGGAAAATTCAACCAAATTAATATAATCTTCCCACTTTGATGGTTGGTCCATCACATACATTCTAAGCATGTCCTAAATTATCTTGTTAATCCTCTTTGTTTGTCCATTTGACTATGGATGATATAATGTACTGATATTTGGATTTGTCCCAAATCCCTTGAACAAACATTTCCAAAAATTGGAAGTAAATTTTGGATCTCTATCTGAAACTATTGCCTTAGGCACCCCATTTAGCCTAGTAGCTTCCTTCATATATATCTTTGCAATATTTTTTTCCTTGTGTGTTATCTTCACTAGAATAAAATGTTGTCCCTTAGCTAATTTATCCACCACCACCATGATGGAATCATGATTCTTCATTGTTCTGGGAAGCTTAGTAATAAAATCAATTGTGACAATTTCCCACTTCCATTCTGTAATGGGCAATGGCTGAAACAAACCCGCTGGATGTCTATGATTTGTTTTCACCTTCTGGTACTCTAGACATCTAGCTATGTAATTAGCCACCTCTTTTTTCATTCCAAACCAAAAGCATTGGCTTCTCACATATGAAATTGTATTCTAATATCCTGGGTGTCTAGCATATAACACACTGTGCATTTCCTTTAACACTGCATTTTTCGGCTCATTGGAATTCTGCACATACACTTTTCTTTTGTACATGAAAACTCCATATTCTTTCAGCTCATAAAAATCAAATTTCTTCTGAAATCTACCTTGTTGTAATGTTTCTTTTATTTTTAGATATTGTTGATCTGAATTTGTTGTTGCAAAAATCTTATCTTTCATATCAGTCATGTACATGCTAATGGCTGCAACATGTACTCCATGAGCTCTCCCGTTGAGTGCATCAACCACTTGATTTTCCCACAGGATATTCACTTAGTGCACCTATGACATAGCACGTGCGTTCATGGGATATTAAATAATACCCCTAATTTCACTAAATATTGATAAATAACTCCCAAAATCCTTATGTTGAGCACCCCTCCCAATATATATTTCTAATAGAAAAATCTTGTTTTTATTAGATACCCCTTTTTATACTCCCTAATACCCTGCATCACCCCCAATACCTACAATATATTGACCTTATTTTTCACAATTTAAAAACCCCCTTTGTGAATGAATGTGATAAGATATTGGTCAACAATGTGAATCCTTTGTGGATTTTCCTCACCCTTTATATGCTTAATTTTAAAATCATATTCACTTAGAAAATCAATCCATCTAGTTTGTCTAGCATTTAGTGTTGGCTATCTAAACAAATGTTTCAGACCACAATGGTCTATCCTTAGCTCAAATTTCTTACCCATGAGGTAGTGTCTCAACATTTTTAATGCACGTACAATCGTTGCTAACTCTAGATCATGGGTAGCATAATTCTTCTCATGCTCTTTTAATTTTATGGAATCATAGCATACCAAATGATCCTTTTGACTAAGAATTCCACCAAGCCCTTCCTTGAATGCATCAATGCACACAACAAAATCTTGATCTGGATCTGCAATATTCAATATTGGTGCACTTGTCAAGATGCCTTTTAGCTACTGAAAGCTTTCTTCACACTTGGAAGTCCATTCAAATTTCGCTCCCTTCTTTTTCAAATAAGTGATTGGAATTGCAATATTTGAAAACCCTTTTATGAATCTTCGGTAATAACCAAAAATACCCATGAATGATTTGACCTCTGTGACATTTATTGGCACTCTCCATCCTCTAATGACCTCTATCTTCTCAGGATCTATCGTTATCCCTTCTGCTGAAATGATATGCCCCAAGTAATGAATCTTTTTTTAATAAAAGATGCACTTACTTATCTTAGCATACAATTTATGTTCTCTTAAAACCTTTAGCATCATTCTTAGATGCTTCTCATGCTCTTCTTCATACTTAGAGTAGATGATAATATCATCTAAGAAAACAATTACAAATTTGTCCAGGTACTCCTTGAACACTCCATTCATTGGAAATATAAAACAATCAGGGAATTTGATATTCCAAATGACATTGTCGTGAATTCATAATGCCCATATCTTTTCTTGAATGTTGTCTTGCTAATTCCTTCTTCCTTTATCATCACTCGATGATAGCATGATCTCAAGTCAATCTTGAAAAATATTCTTGCACCTTTGAGTTGATCAAACAAATCATCAATTCTTGCCAAAGTGTGTTTGTTCTTTATGGTGACCTTATTCAGCTCTCTGAAATCAATACACAACCTTAAGTTTCCATATTTCGCGTTCACAAAAAGAACCGAGACTCCCCAAAATGACACACTTAAGTGTATATACCCCTTCTTTAAAAACTCTTCAAGTTGCATCTGCAACTCTTTTAATTCTATTGTTCCCATTCTGTAAGGTGTCTTGGACACTAGGGAAACTCCCGGCATCAAATCAATAGAGAAATCAATGTCTCTCTTTGGTGGAAATCCGAGTATTTCTCTAAAAACATCTTCAAAATCCCTTAAGGACGGATGGTCTTCAATGCTTGCCACTTTATTTTTTTCTTCCTCTTCCATATGGGCTGCAAAAATATGGCATCCCTTCCTAAAACTCTTCTTCAACTACATATCTGAAATCTCTCTAATAGCTATCGCTCTTGGAATGACTTGAACCTTGCCTTCCTGCCCTTCTTCATCAAGATATGTAATTGTCTTGTTGTAACAATCTAGGACAACATGGTGTTTTTCCAGCCAATCCATGCCAATTAGACAATCTTATGATCCCAAAGGTATGATGTTTACATCCATTATTGTGTTGAGCCCTTTAATGTCTATTGAAAAATCTTTAACAAGCTCATTGATCTTTCTCTTAGCTCTTGTGGCTAACTGAACTAACCAATATTTCTTATGCTTACTCCTTTGCAAGTGAAATCTTTCAACAATGTTAAAGTTTATGTAACTATGGCTAGCTCCATAATAAATTAAAATTGTTATGGGGTGGTTATCAATCTTACCTTCCACTTCAATCATGAGGGATTGATACTCTTCTTTATTTTTTTCCAAGGCTGCATAAATCCTTAGCATGTTTCTTCCCATGTCTTTCATTGTTTTAGGCTCCTAAATGTTGTGGATTGTCCTCATCCTTTCTGCTTTGTGAGGGCAGTCCCTATATAAGTGATTTCCCTCACATCCCCAACATTGTGCAGGTTGCTTCCTTGTCATTTTCTCAAATGAATCTGCAATCTTGTGCTCATTTTGGGCTGACTGACCTTGCTAATTTTCTTGAGTGTTGTTCTTGAAAAAGGGTGGCTTAAAACCCTTCTTCCTTTGATCATTTTTACCCTTCATCTTTTCATTCCAATCTTTTTGGAAAATTGGCCTTCCTTTGCTTTGCTCATAAAGATGCATTTCTCTCCTTATGATTTCCTCCAAGGTTTTGGGGTTATCATATTGAGTCTTGTCAATGTAGAAGGAGTGTAACCCACTTAGGAACTTTTGGATTTTAACTTTCTCATCCTTGATGAAGTCAATATACTTCAACAATTCAAAGAACCTCTTCTCATATTCCTCTATTGACATGGTTCCCAACTTGAGTTCAAATAAATATTTCATCTTCCTTTCACAATAATGCTTGGAAATGTCCATTGAAATACCTCCATGAGATCCTCTTCCATCAAGGTTATTGGATTTCTTAAGTTGATCCCACCACATGGTTGTCTTTCCTTGAAAGTGGTAGGTGGAAATTCTAGCTTCTACCAAGGAGGGGTAATCATGTAGCTGGAAATATTTCTTCATTTCCAACAGCTAGGCATTGGCCTCTTGTCCTTTCCTGTGCTCAAAATTGAAAGTTGGTGGCTTGATCTTCTTGAGCTCTCCTTGCAATATGTTTGCCTCAGGCCTTCTACTTTTCCTCCGAATAGGAGAAAAACTTGGGTTTCTCCCTAGTCCTAAACTTGCATGAGTTCCCCTGGTGGATTTCTTTAACGAATGATGGTACCTATTCATGTTTCTTGATTGCTTATCATTTCCATGATCATCCTTTTTCCTTTGGGATCTAGATGCTCACACTTATCTAGCACTAGTTTCTTGCTTAGTGTCAGAGTCCTTCTTAACTTGCTTATGTAACATATTTAAACTCTGAAGTATCTCCTCCTGAGCCTTCATAATCCTTTCATTATCAACTCTATAGCTCTACACTTTCCTATGCAGGCTTCTCATAGTTACAGGTTCTTACATATGTCTTCTTCCATTTGACTTTGTCTCAACATTCCCCATGCTAACATACATACCTCTAATCTCTTCCTCGTGGATGTAATATCCCTAAACATATTCCATAACTCTATTCCTCATATAATAATCAAAGTTTCCTTCATGTACCTCTAATTCTGTAAGAAATGTGCATGCAATAATTACTGTTAGAAACATGCATAGCATAAAACATCTCAGCCATTATAATACAAGTTATTTCTTCATCAATTTATGAAGGAAACCTTGCACTAATTCAAATTTTGATTCATTTGATGCATTCCTCTCAGAAAAAACTTTCCAACGACTATACCCATGCCTCAATATGAGTTCTGAGCGAAAAGTTACAACATTTACATGCTGCATTTTCCACTCTTTTACTTCACTACAAAAATCTATTTATTAATTTTTGAGAATTTTTTTTTCCAATTGAAAATTCTGGGTTGACAGATGTCTTCTACTCCTCAATACCTTTCCATAAACTATTTGTTTTCTCAAATCCGAGCTCTGAGTTGAAAGTTATGGTCCAAACAAGTTTAGGTTGTTTTACCCAATTTATCCATGTATGCTATAGGTGTCTTCTTTCACTCCTAACACATTTTCAGTGAACCATATCCCAAATCTGACTCCATAGTTGCCTTCTATGGTTCATAATATTTCCATAGACTACTCTTGCGCCCCAAATGGACTTCTTAGCATGGAGTTATGCCTTCCGAAAGTAATCCAATGCCAAAATTTTACCCTCATTGTTTTAGTTTTAACTTTCTCATACAAGCTTTGTTTTACAAACAACTTAGCTCATTGGATATCTCTCTTCGAGTTCTTTTATTGAGTTGTAGAGACACTGTACCTTCGCACACACTATTCTCGTGGGTTTTAATTGGATAAAAACATCATTTAGGCCCTCAAAAATGCCCCACAAGTTAATGACTTTCAAAAACCACAAAATTTTGCATAAAATTGACTATTTTACTGCGTTAACAACCCTTAAATCTGAGTCATTGATCTTAAATCAGGTGAAATATGAGTCGTTGATCTGCGCTCCATCGAACATCGATGACCGACATTCCCCTTTGGCTCTCACAACACTTTCCCCAAACTGTCGACTCGATCGTCGGCCATCGACCCAACTCCCAATGACCTATTTGCACACCCTAGCAGACCCGACCATCAATTGATGGTGATTTCCATTAGTGAATGGAACTCCTCACTAATATAGTTGATGCCTGACCATCGATCATCGTTTATCCCCACCGACTGACGAAAAAACTTCCTCAATTCGGTCGACCCGACCGTCAGCCATTGACCATCTTTGTTGGATGATGTGGAAATTGTTGATGTGGCACAACACATGTATGTTGATGTGGCATGACACATCATATTGAAGTGTCAACTTGGGTGACATGAAATGACACATGTATGCTGACGTGTCATGACACATCGTCACCCTCTTTCCTTCATTTGTCATCTACTGATTCTCTTGGGCAACCCAAACACATTGATGAATTTGGTTCACGCCTGACCATCAACCCATCAGTCGTTTCCCTTGGTCGAACTTCAACTCTTCACCAAATTAGTCAATGCTCGACCATCGACCCATTGGTTTTCGACAATTTTTGTTGTTGACTGAGAACACTTCACTGAATCTAGTCGATGCCCAACCATCAGTGTCACATACCCACCATGAAAATCAAACTTTTTTCCGAATTCTCGAGGATCAGGATCCCCGAAATACCTACAGGGGTCTAGCGTATGTTAGTTCCTTCCTTGTCCACCTCCATGTGATCATGGGTCACGACCACAGGCCGAAAAAGCATGGTGTCCTTTCGCTCTTCGCGGCTCAGCACTACCCAAGTGTCGAGTCTTTCGACTCTACAAACCCCGACATAGCAAAGCACCGAACCCCGAAAGGGCTAGAGAATACAAGATTCCTGTTTGGGTCTTGTCCTCGTGACCACATTCCGTGACCACGCGCTTAAATCGGCAAAGACCTTACCGACCCTTCGTGATTCGGGAAATCGCAATGCATGATTTCTTCCTTTCCCATTCAAATCCCCGAAATCCACGAAGTCTCCCAAGTTTCCCTCCAAAGGAGATCAACGACTGTAAGCCTCCCCTGATCTGACGGTTTAGATCCTTTCGGGATTTCAGTGCCCGAGGGTTCGAGATGCAACGATCCCAAAAACTCATGTCATGTAAATATTCGAATTTTGGTATGGGGATCCGTGTAGGAGATCAACGGTCCTTGATAGTGTGGATCCAACGGTCCACAGGATTTTAGAACTTTCCCTGAGCTCTGACCGCTCACCACGCGTCTCCCTTGATGGACGGTCCAGATTCCTTCGGGACTTCTCTTTGACACTTTTTTCTACTCGCAACCTCGCAGGTTGAAGTGTCGAATCTTGGCACCTTCCCTTCACGAACCCCCGAGAGGCGATACTTATTTTCTTTCTCGCGTTCTTGCTACTCGTGACTTCGCAAGTACAAGGGTTGAGCTCTCATGCTCTTATCCCGTGAATCCCCGAGACGCGAGAAGTCAACGAAACATTGACTCCCTTCTCCAGGCGACTCGTGTCCACCCGTCAATCACGCGGGCCCCACCAATAATTTCTGCCACTTGTTCTCTTGTGCTTGTCTTTCGGCACTTCGCTACTCGGGAAGTCGTAAACGACTCCTTTCAACCTCCGAACTCACGAACCCCCGATACACGATGTATCGAGACGCCAGATCCCACGACTTTCCTTCCTCTTTGATCAACGGCCCAAATCATATCGCGATCTCGCGACTTAGGACTTCGTGACTCCAAGACTCAGGTCTTCCACCTCCAAACAAGTGAATCCCTGATA
>SNQJ01S0027977.1:22858-40004 GCA_010110895.2 Picea sitchensis | reverse complement strand
ATTTACAATTCTTTGCATATAACATGATCTGCAACGGGGCTCGGCCTTGGGGACACTACAAGTTCTTCCCTATTCACCTCCCTGTGATAGTGGGTTAGGACCACAGGCCAAACAAATATGGCATCCTTTCACTCTTCGCGGCTCGGCACTACTAGAGTGTTGAGTCTTTTGACTCTGCAAACCCCGACACAGTGAAGCACCAAACCCCGAAAGGGCTAGCGAGTACAAGATTCATGTTTGGATCTTGTCCTCGTGACCGCATTCTGTGACCCCATGCTTAAATCAGAAAGGACCTTACCGGCCCTTCGCGATTCAGGAAATCGCGATGCATGACTTCTTTCTTTCCCATTCAAATCCCCAAAATCCATGAAGTCTCCCAAGTTTCCCTCTAAAGGACATCAACGATTGTAAGCCTCCCCTGATCCGACGGTTTGGATCCTTTCGGGATTTCGGTGCCCGGGGGTTCGAGATGCAACGATCCCAAAAAACCCATGTCATGCAAATCTCTGAATTCTGGTATGGGGATCCATGTAGGAGATCAACGACCCTTGATAGTGTGGATCCAACGATCCACAGGATTTCGAAACTTTCCCTGACCTCTGACCGCTCACCACGCGTCTCCCTTGATGGACGGTCCAGATTCCTTTGGGACTTCTCTTTGACACTTCTTTCAACTCGCCACTTCACGATTTGTAGCGTCAAATCTTGGCACCTCTCCTTCACAAACCCCCAAGAAGCGATATTTATTATCCTTCTCGCGTTCTCGCTACTCGGGACTTCGCAAGTCCAAGGGTTGAGCTCTCAGGCTCTTATCCCGTGAATCCCCAAGACACAAGAATTCAACAGAACGTTGACTCCCTTCTCCAGGCGACTCGTGTCCACCTGTCAATCAGGCGGGCCCCACTAGGAAATTATGCCATGTGTTCTCTCGTGCTCGGATCTCGGTACTTCGCTACTCGGGAAGTCGTAAATGACTCATTTCAACCTCCGAACTCACGAACCCCCGATACGCGATGTATCGAGATGCCAAATCCCACAGTTGTCCTTCCTCTTTGATCAATGGCCCAGATCATATCGCGATCTCGCGACTCGGGACTTCGTGACTCCAAGAGTCAGGTCTTCCACCTCCAAACTCGTGAATCCCCGATACACGAAATGGTCAGATCTCTGCCACCTGTCCTCTTTGATTAACGGCCCAGATCACATCGCGATCTTGCGACTCGGGACTTCGTGACTCCAAAGTTGGGTCTTCCACCTTCAAACTTATGAATCCCCAATATGCGAAATGGACAGATCTCCGCCACCTGTCCTCCAACATGGATGGTCCCGATGTCTTCGGGACTTTTGGGACGTAGTCAAGTTCACTCTTCTGCCTAAGTAAAGGATTAGATCAACGACTTATAGGGCTTCGATGGGTCCCTAGGATCTACGGTCCAGGATCCTCTCGTGACTTCGCCATTCACGAGGTCAAGAGACTTCCTCTTCTGACTCCCGATGTCTAAATCCCCGATAGGGAGGATCTCACAACACGTGTCCTCCTGCAGACGGGCGGCTCAGATCTATTTCGCCTTGTCTCGATTTCTGAGGTCGAGTACTATAACTCTCATCCTCTGGATCCCCGAGCTCCCGAATGCCGATATCCCGATACAATATCCTTCTCGGAACTCTCGCTCTGCTACTCTTCACGTGAGGTTTAAACCTCGTGTAATTCTCCACAGATCTAATGGTTGTCATTTGTTTAGACCAAGATCTGATGGCTCAGACCTGTCTCTCCATTGCGTCGTTCCTAAGCTGCCTGGACACAAATCCACGGTCCAGATTCTTTCACGGACCTTGGGGATCTACGATCCCGATTTCTTCGCTACTCATGAAGATAAAGGAAAAAGGGTTAAGTCATTTAACGCCCTCATTTATTCCTTCAATCTAATGGTCATGAATGACCGCAGATCTCCCGACAGGATCTCATTCGTTGATCAATACTTATTCTTTGAATCCTCAAGGGATTTTGCGACTTCTGTGCCTCTGCAGAGTCTTTGCACACAAAGTGATACATCTTCTGAGCTTCTCAAAAAGGGTGTCTCTATGGGGAGATTTATCCAGGGTATCACCTGAGATGGATAAGGGTATAGGTTTCTTGAGAAACGGATTGAATTCTAAATTGATTCAATGTGCGTATATACATATAAATCTATTTATAGACATAAGCCACACGTGGCCCTTCCATTATAAGCATGCAACCACCATTTCATAATCAAAACACTACACAGGCAGTCTTATACTCAGACCATTTATAAAACTGCACAGACTATGAGCATATATGTCAGCATATGAATTTCAAGGTGCAAGATGTAAAACACTTATCAGAAATAACACCAGAAATGAGTGCAACTGCTGAGAGGGGTGCTCATTTCCACCCAACCGTAGGCTCAGCGACACCCAACGGATTTACCACTAGCCACCCCTGAGCTGAGACCATGATGCTGCGAGACTGTGTCTCGGTTTTCCAGTGACCGAGAATGAGGTTTACTCTCCCCCTTCTCTGCTATCACTCACTCTGCATATCTCCAGAGTTCTTCCTCCTTCCCTCGCGTCTGCCCCTTCTCGCTCCTTCCTCACGCATTTTCCTCTTGCGAGGTTCCGTGTGGCGCGATTTCTCTCGCGGTGGTCAGGCACGAGGCTCCTACGGATGGGCGGTTCACTTCCCCCATCCCTCATTAATTCCTGAGGAGCCATCTACCTACCAGCCTAGGAGTACATTATTTTGGGCCAGTGAGCCGCTCTTGGTTCTCCGAGCCAGTGAAGTCCAAATACGGTATTGGTTTCGGTGGAAGTTAACGCCACCTTTCTAGGTGCCTTCCACCACCTTTCTTNGCATGAACCCTCAGATGGTTCTCGGGCAATTTTCCCTGCTCTTAAACGTGTCTATGGTCAGGTTCAGTACAGTTACAAGGTTTATGGGGTAATTCTCGGAAAGGAGTACCCTCAAGGGGCCTTCCCAGAATATTACGAGAAACTAAGAAAATAAGACGATTCTCGGTGGAGTGAACTCATGTCCCAGACTTAATCATTTGTGCAGAAAAACAACTATGGCATGTAAGCATACACAGACATCCATTCTATCAAATCAAACGTTAGGTAAACGCTTCTATTCAGAACTATTTACAAGCACATAAAACTGAACATGCAATTATTGCATTAACTTCAAATAACACTTATCAGAAATAACACCAGAGGTGATGCAACTACTGAGAGGGGTGCTCATTTCCACCCAACCGTAGGCTCAGCGACTCCGATAGGATTTACCACTAGCCACCCCCGAGCTGAGACCACGATGCCGCGAGACTGCGTCTCGGTTTGCCTGTGACCGAGAATGAGGGTTACTCTCCCCCTTCTCTGCTATCACTCACTCTGCATATCTCCAGAGTTCTTTCTCCTTTCCTCGCGTCTGCCCCTTCTCGCTCCTTCCTCACGCATTTTCCCCTTGTGAGGTTGCGTGTGGCGCGATTTCCCTCGCGGTGGTCAGGCTCGAGGCTCCTACGGATGGGCGGTTCACTTCCCCCATCCCTCATTAATTCCTGAGGAGCCATCTACCTACCAACCTGTGAGTAAATTATTTTGGGCCAGCAAGCCGCTCTTGGTTCTCTGGGCCAGTAAAGGCCAAATACGGTATTGGTTTCGGTGGAATTTAATGCCACCTTTCCAGGTGCCTTCCACCACCTTTCTTCTTCCATCGTGGTCTCTTTTTCAGCATATCCCCTCTCAGCAGTCCTGCAATATATATATATATATAATCTTATTTACATTCATCGACCTTTTTCACAAGGTCCATTCACATTCTCGAGTTTGCCACAGTTCTTGGCTAGTATAGTTATTTTTACGAACTGGGGGAAACAGGGTGTCACAATCAACCCATCGACCATCGACAATTTCCTTGGCAACCAATCCAAACTTTTTTCCAATTCGGCCGACCCAACCATAGGAAATCGACCATCTCTCTTGAAAAACTTCAACACTTAGAAAATTTCAACAAAAACCTAGGTGAATCTGGGTCGTCGATCTCTCACTCGAGATGATCTTGGCTGTCAATTTTGCTTCAACCTCCCAATGACTGAAATGAATACAGACAGTCGATATGATCCATTTCCCCAACCACCGAAAATTAATCACAGTCGTCAATTTACTCAACCTTTCAAATGGTAGATACCTTATGGATTTTTAAATTTATCAAAGTTAATCTCGGTCGTCGATCTCGAAATCAAACATGATCTTGGCCACCAATTAACCAAACTGCCTCCAACTCTACATCGGCCATTAAAACTCGAAATTTGACTATTCCAAGTCGAATTTGGATCTGCAACTTTGCAGATTGGCTCCATTAAACCTCTTAAACAACTCTGATTCATTTAAACTCGAATCTTGCTCATGAATTTGGGGATTTCTCTCTGATTTTTCACCATTTTCCCCCAATTCGTCAAAGACAAAAGCTACAATAGTTAATTTTTCATATTCACAGTGGTTCGAGACCATACAATCTCCGTGTTTGAACCAGAGGATATCATACTATAATGTCATGTCCCCTAGCCCAACCGAGAGACATTACAGTGCATAATACTCATAAAAATGAAAATTTATGCTATCTAATTAATTCTTGTAGCTTTCAACTATGAATTAAAACCAGATTTAGCCATTGTCTATTACAATTAATTACATGCATCTACATCCATTTAAAATAGACATGAAATGAAACTAATAGCTTCATTACAACAAAAAATAAATCATTTCCAAATACATAGAGCTCATGCACAACAAATTATCTCATAACACAACAGAAGCAAGATATAACACTTATCTTATAAAAACATTTGTGCAACCAACTGCTTGGTATGAACGTTCCACCCAACCATAAACTCACTGTTCCTAATCTCAACATCCACTCACCCCCGAGTTGAGGTTAGCAATCCAAAAAATAGGGTGGTCTCTCACTGTCCTCTCATATCTTAGAAAACTCACAACCCACTGGTATTCTCCTACAACTATCCTGGTTTTCCACCAACTCTCTTCCTCTTGACCTACCCAAGCTAAGAAATGTAACCTTTCATTAATATTATTCCCTCGGGCATCCCATTCTTTTATCAGGGTCTCTCTAACACAAGTAGATAGGAATCTATCAGTTGATAACTCAAGGGAAATTGTTGCTAGAAAGAACTACCAACAAACAACAACAAACACTTGTTGTTTTAGTGCAACTTACTCAGGAGTTCACTCTTTAGGCATGATAACCTGTCTCTTCAGTCTTCAGCTCCAATTCGCTTCAAATACACTCCAACGTGCTCTATAATTCTCTCTCCATGGATGCACCAGCTCCCAACTCTCTTTCTTTCTCTCTCCTTTCTGTTTATGCACAAAAAATGATTTTGTAAATTCTATTGTCGCTACCCATATAAATTTCCTCTCTTTGGCTTACTTGCTTGACTCACACACTTCCCCTAAGCTGATTGTACTCATCCCCTGTGTGCCAAATAACTATGGGATGTGAACTCTCACGCCCACTCTCTTATATGTTTTCAGTGATTGGCTTTGGGAACACCCAATCATAAATTAGAAGGTTCATATGTCAAATAATTTTTTTAGGAAAATGGGTTGGATTAATATTCATGGGTGATTCGATTTAGTAGGTAACGAAGATCCGTGATCAGTGAAAACCCTAGCAAAAACCCTGTATTGTATGTTTTGTTCCCCCTGCAGACGAAACTGTCGCTCGAAGGTAGTCACGCTGCACCAATACGACGCCACTAACTGCATAGGATGAACCCAGAAGGGGGGGGGGAACCCCTCTTACCAGAACATCGCCGCCAACGACAGAGAAGGATTGCGAGCTAAGAGGCTGGCCTTTGAGCTACCACCTCACTTGTGGGATAAACTCTTAGCCAAGGAACATGGGTTTAGTAAAAAAATGGACGTTGATCCAAGCACGTCTCATCCAAAGGCATCTCGTAGATGTGAACCAGGGAAATGTATTCCCCAATTGGATAAACTGCCAAGGTACACCATTAGCTCAACCAGGGTAGGGGAACACACCCAGTTCATGAGGGAGCATGCTCTCATTGGAAAGTTTCCCGGTCTATGGCATTCTGAACGAGATCTCATGAGATGGATCAAAGACTGGTGGAACCCCAAGGGATACTATGAAGTGCATCTCAGCTCCAAGGGGTTTTTCACGATCATCCTTTACAGTTTGGAAGACAAGGATATGATTTTTGATAATGGACCATACTTCTACAACTCTGTTGGGATATTCCTCAGATTCTGGACAGACCATTTCAGCCCAGAGAAAGAAGACTTCACAATGGCTCTGGTATGGATACAATTGTATTCCCTACCACAGAAGTTTTGGCTGGAGGAAATCCTCATGGGAATAGGAAACACTATGGGAAGATATGTGAAATCTTTGGAAGCTACAAAGCAGAGGAAATACACTTCCTACACTTGAATCTATGTCTACATGGAAATATCAAAGGCTCTACTAGGATCAATAACCCTAGAATATCAAGATGAGGACTGGAATCAAACGATGGACTATGAACACATTCCTTTCCACTGCATAAAGTTCCAAGAGCATGGCCACCTCTTCTGTGACTGTCCCTTGAATGCCTAGAACCCAAAATCAGGAGAGGTAAAGCAAAAGCAAGGTTACACTACATTCACAGGTAGGAAAAGACATCCACCCAGAAAACAAACTCAAGAAGGCACTCAGAAGATCCCCACCAAAAACTCCTTCGACATTCTTAATCAACTCCTGGAGGAAGAGGAGGTTGATAATACGCACAAAAAAGATAACCAGGAAAAGGAAAAGGGTAAATCCAAGCATCAAACAAAACCAGACAAAGAAAACAACCAAAAAACAAGCCCAACATCCCAACAAAATATGGACAAGCTAGAGGAGGGGGGGGGACACTTTAATGTAGCTTGATGAACAATATCTGGCGGACATAGATCTAGAAAACCTGGAGGAGGCCTTCAACAGAAATGAACTACAAACCATCCCAGTAGAACAACTCAGAAAGGTGCATACATTTTTTATCGACTCTACTACAGTTTCCACCTCAAGACTAGGGATCTCCTTAGACCCAACCACTGAGCTAAAACGTACCTCTCGTGAAAGAAAGAGACAAGGCCGAAAATATGCACATCAAATCATTAAGGAGGTAGGAAACTATATGATCAACTGAGGGCAGATCCAGAGACTCACGGAAGGATATCTCCATCCGCCTCATAACTCATCATGATGAAGATCAAAACATGTAATATAAGAGGGCTTAATGGAAGATCTAATAAAAGGACTCTTCAAGACTGCATTCGTGTCGAGAATCCAGACATTCTCCTTTTACAAGAAACAAAATGTGCCAGGGAAGAAGCTGAGGACGTATTTCGGTGCTGCTGGAAGACCTGTGACTCCATTCACACTGACTCAAATGGAGCTGCGGGGGGCCTAGAAATCTTGTGGAATCCAGCCACAATCATCATAGACCAACCCTTTTCCACGGTAGACATGCTTACTGCTCACTTCAAAGTCATAGGATCGATCAAAGAAGGTATGATTACAAACGCGTATGGGCCCCAAAGTGAACAGGACAAAGATCTGTTCATGGGAAGATTTTCCACTATCAAGACGTTGTTGGGTTCATAGAACTGGTTGATTGGTGGTGACTTCAATATCATATTAATGCTGGAGGAAAATATAGAAGGGAACAAGTGGCTTGACCAAGACAGTGGTAAGTTCTGAACCCTCATATATCAACTCAATTTAATAGATATAGAAATTAGAAATAATATCTTCACCTGGTCCAATCACAGATCTGGGCATCATCATGTGGCATGTATATTGGATCGTTTCACCATCTCAGAATCACTGTTGTTGGAAGATCGGAGCATCGAGGCCAACATCCTCCCAAAAACTGGCTCAGACCACTGGTCAATGTCTCTCTGTCTTGACACTGGAGCCACGCCCAAGTTCAAACCCTTCAAATTTGATAAGTTCTGGCTCACTCACCTAGACTTTCAAAATCTTTCAAAATTATGGTGGGAGCAAGCAGGAATAGACCATGGCACTTGCATGTACAAATTCCAACAAAGGTTAAAAAACTTTAAGGCACAATTGAAGAGTTGGAATAAGAATGTATTTGGGAAGATTCTCCAAAGAAAGCAGGAAATTGAGCAATGCCTAGAAACATTGCAAAAGATATTTATTACTAGGGACATAACGACAACCTTAATGATGGAGGAAGAGGAACTCAGAGAAGAACTGGAAGAGAGAAAGGAATAGGAAGAAATACTCTGGAGACATAAATCCAGAGTACAATGGCTTAAAAAAGGTGAAAGGAACACCAAGTTCTTCCAAAAATCCATGGTGCACAAGCGATACATAAATCGAATCACTCAACTAGAATACGATAAGGGAAACCCCACCTGGGACCATGCAAGCATAGCAGAGGAATTGACAAACTACTACAAAGATCTCCTAACATAACCCATCAAAGACAAACGACCCGTTATTCGCAAGATCACTAGGAACATCCCCTCCTTAGTCACACACGAACATAATGAAGCCCTGACAAGGCCCATCACCCAAGAGGAAGTGGATCAAGCAGTCAAAGAAATCCCACGGGTAAAGCTCCAGGGCTGAATGGATTCACGACAGACTTCTTCCACTATTGTTGGTCGATGATCAGAGAGGAAGTCTGGCAAGTTGTGGAGGAGTCAAGAACCTCGGGGAAAGTTCTCTTAGCATTCAATGCCACCTTCCTTACTCTCATTCCAAAGGAAGAAAGGGTAACACATCCTAAGTAATTTCGACCGATAGCACTTTGTAATGTTATCTACAAAATCATCACTAAGGTCATTTCCCTGCACCTCAAACCGATATTGTCATACATCATATCCAAAGAGCAAGATGGATATGTGGAAGGAAGTCAAATCATGGATAGTGTTATCCTATCCCATGAGGTCATTCACTCGTTGAAAGCTACAAGAACCCCAGGTATGCTCATCAAGCTCGACCTCTCCAAAGCCTTCGACAGAATCAACTAACAATACATGATCTCCCTCCTCGAAGCCTTTGGATTTGATAATATCTGGGTGGCTTGGATTATGCGGCTCACTTCCTCAGCCTTCTTCTCTATCTTGGTCAACAAAGTGCCCTCCCAACCCTTCTCTCCCTCTCGGGGCATTCAACAAGGGGACCCCCTCGCCCCCTTCCTTTTTGTTATAATGGCAGAAGGTTTGGGGAGCTACATCAAAGCCTCAGTTGAGGAAGGCTCTCTCAATAGCCTACCTCTCCACAACCTCCAACCTGCCCCCTCTCACAATCAATTTGTCGATGATACACTACTGATGAACACACCAACCACCCAAGAGGATAATAAGCTTAAAACAATCCTCATAGACTTTCTTGAAGCTTCAGGAACTTCCTTAAACCTCAATAAGTCGCAGATATACTTCTTCAACACCCCAGTGGCAATTCAAAACCACATCTCCTGGCTTTTGGGCATCCCAAAGAGGTCCCTTCCATCCAATTATCTAGGTGTTCCCCTCATGGGAGCGTCTACACACAACATCTCCTGGGACAGTCTACTGCTCTCCATATCCAACAAGCTCAGTAACTGGACCTTTAGATCACTTAACCTTGCAACCCGCCTATTTCTTCTAAAGTTTGTTCTCCAAGCTCTGCCAACTTACCTCCTCATGGCTCTAGCATCCCCCCAGTCAGTCATCAGAGCCATCAAAAACCTCCAGCGTAGCTTCCTATGGCATGGGCATCGCCCGAACAAAAAATGGGCACTAATGGGATGGGCTAAAATCTGTAGGCCTAAATCTCTAGAAGGAATGGGGCTCAGAGATCTAAGAAAACTCAACCGAGTAATGGGGGGAAAACTTTGGTGGCGTTGGCTCAAGCACCACACAGAACTCTGGGCAAGAATCTGGAAAAGAAAATATGTGCCCGCTACCAGAGAAGATCTTCTAATCAGATTCAATGATCGAATTCAGGGATCTAATATCTATAATATAGCTTGGAACAATCAAATGCTCATACAGAAGCACGCCTTCTGGGAGATTAGGAATGGAGAACACTCCTTGTTCTGGCAAGACTCTTAGTAACAACAACCACCTCTAACCTCTATCAAATACCTCAACCCTCTTTATCAACAAATGAAATCAAGGGACTCCCTACACGTAAAGGACCTATGGAAAGAAAATGTTCTGCATCAAACCTGACGCAGATGGAAAACTGAACCCCATGAATTACACCTTCAGGTAGAACTGGACCTACAGACCTGGAGGGACTGTGTAAATCAGAGGAAAATCCATATCAGGGAAGGACCAGACATCCTCAGATGGGGACATTCCTCAGCAGGTAACTTCTTAGTCAAAGAGGCTTATCATCTCCAGGAAAATTACCAAGGGCGGCCAAAGGAGCACATCTGGAGCAAGATCTAGAATCCAAAGTTGTGGCCGAAAGTCTTGATCTTCCTATGGCTCATTTCCAAAAACTGCATACTTACTTGGGACAACCTTTGAAAATGAGGGTTTGTAGGCCCTTCAATCTACCCCCTCTATCAGCAATAGGGAGAGACTATGGAGCACCTACTTAACCACTGCAACCACAGTGAGGTCGTCTAGGACATGGTTGCACAACTAATGTGTTTCTCCAATAGGAACCGTGCCATCATCATAAGCACCGTGGAAAACTGGGATTCGATCTCCTACCAAAATCCAATCCTGGACCGCATCTGGCAGCTATTACCAGGCTTCACAGTTTGGAAAATTTGGAAAGAACGAAACAAAAGGATTTTTCGCTCCACTTCTTCCCCCCCACATTCAACCTATGATAGATTCATAAACCTGATTCGGGAAACAATCAGAGCTGAGCATTAGACCCAGGAGGACCTTAATTGCAATCCCGGGGAATGCAATTGGCAACTAAATCTCACTGATGGACCGATAAAGAATGACACTTGCAATACTAAGATCAGTGGTAGTATGTGCACTTGGTCCCCCCCTCCCCTAGGTTTTGTCAAACTGAACTTTGATGGTGCTTCAAAGGGGAATCCGGGACCGACGAGCTTTGGAGCGGCCCTAAGAGACCATGAGGGGAAAATTCTACATTGCCCAACATGATATTTGGGACACAACACTAGCAATGTTGCATAACTCTAGAGCCTACTGAGAGGGTTCAAGCTATCAACTGAGCATAACATCCACCAGCTCATAGTAGAAGGGGATTCCCGAATCATCATCCAACTCATCACCAAAATCATTCATGGCTCACACCTCTCAGACGTCTCACCCAGCTTACGACTAGTAGGACTGCTGGAAGACTTTCATTCCCTCCTACGAACCCATCTCACTCTCACCCCATCACATGTGAAAAGAGATGCTAACAAAATTTCTGATTGCCTGAAAAATGAGGGAGTGGATTCTAAGGAAGAGCTGATCCAATGGAATGCTCAAACCTCTCCACCTACCATGCTACTAGACCGTTGTTTGGGCTTGGCTAGAAGATATTATCTGGTCCCGGATGGGGTGCCACGTAGAGGAAGGAGGCCACGCAACCCTCCCATGAACGTTTCCATAAATATGGCCAGTTGTCATCCCTCACCTCAGTTTTGAATGGAGGATGACCTTAATTACTTGCGGAGGAAGGGAGGACAACTCCCTCACGTCAGCTTAATGACGATCTTGTGGATTAATGGTAGGAGGCGAGTGAGTACAACAGTCATGTCCACCCCTTGGATATCTATCTCGCTCAGCCACAACTTACACTATTTCACCTCCGAGCTCCGTCACCTTGCTCGTTTCAAGAATTGGGTTATTGCATAGTGGGTTCTCCTGGCTGTAATTCATTGGATTCTTCGCCCCCCTAGCTCAACCATGCCAAGAGAGAGAGGAAAGCCTAGGCGAGGACCTGCTTGGTACAGTTATGCTGCCAGGAAGAGACTCCTGCAGAATCTGGAACAGGCCCTGTCCATTGCTAGGAATCAATGCATCGCGAGGCCACATACTCCACCAATGGCCTACGTCGAGGAGGAATTACCTCCACCAGAATCCCTCCTCTACACAGTTCTGGATGATTACTTGCGCCCTCGCACCAACAAAGCTGATACAAGTACTAAGGATTCCATGGAAGGTGCCACATGCGTGGTTTGGGAGGAACTCCTCCACATGGATGCAGAAGCTGGGGCGGACAAGGGTGGAGCTACTAGCACTTCGCAGGAGAATTTTCCCATCTCGACGCCTCCACCGTTGAATGCAATTCTGGAACATGACCCAGCTCCTCCTAGCCTCTTCATCGAGGAGTAGCTGGAGCTCATTTTCAATCTCAGAAGCTACATGGTGGACTAGCTTCATTGAGACACCCTCATCAACAATCAAATTGATATGTTGTTCGATGCATTCTCGAATGCACCGACCAAGCAGCGATGCCTGACCTGTGCGCATCTCTTCGTGTTACAACCCAGTGACGATACTCTTTCTGAGTTTCGGACAACAGATCCCATGGTTCCAATGATTAGTTTCGTGTAGTCCTCTGAGATCCATCGACACAGTGATGATGCTTCCTTCTTGTCATTCTACACTGGTACTCTGCATATTTCTTGTCTAGTCTTCTTTTTTCAGAAGTCGTTAGGTTGTTCTAGCTTGCAAAGATAGCTATGTCAAGACAATCATTCACCACCTGTTCTAGCTTGCAATAGTCCTCTTGACTTTGAATGTCCTAGCCACTTCTTTACAAATAGAGCAAACCTCACCTTTTTCCTGCAATGTTGTAGTGAAGTTGAGACATTTACATAATTGAGTCCTAGGTTGCAATATGTTCTTGAGTATGAGATCAACAATTTTGTGATTAACACTTGCTTCAAATACATTAAAAATACAATAAAGTATTCATTCCTTCATTGTGCATGTCCATTACATATCCATCTTGAGCATAGAATTGTGAAAGTCCACTACTACATATAAACAAGTAAATATGCCACAAAGTGGCTAGGTTGAATATAGAAATCGAAAAAGTAATTGAGAAATCATAAAAACATAAATAATTATAATATTGGTCACATTAATAAGTACTTGTTCTCACAAAATATTAAAATAAAAATATGTAAAATTTGTCACATTAAATTCAAGATATCATTTGAAAAGTAATAATAACCTTTTTTAACTTTTATTTTATTTTATTATGCAAAAGGCATTTAGTGATAAGTTTTAAGTTTTATTATATATAAATATAAATTGTCAATAACATATAAAAGTTGTCACACTACACTTTTAAAAAAAATCATATTAAATGTTTTTAATTTTCTTTTTATATTTTAAAAATAAAATTACACTATAAATTTTTTATTTCTCACAAATAATATTTTTTATCAATAAAAAATTAAAATTTAAAAATTTATTTATAATTTTTAAAAACTTCAATTTATTAAATATTTAAAAAACTTTATAAAAATATTTTCTAACATAAACTAAATTAACATAAAGTTGAGTTTAAAAACTTTGCTTTAAAAATAAAAAAATATTACTCCCTACTTTAACCCAACCTAATAATTATATCAAATATAATAATTTTTATAACAAATATACCACTAAACTTCACTCACCTCATCACATTCTTCATTTTTCTCTTCATTATCTTATATCTCTACTCTACAATTCACCAACTATCATCTCTCATAGTCATGCCCCAATTTAGTTAGGCACTAATTACGCCGAAAGGCCTATACCTATTGGAGATGGGCACAATTAATCACCTTTTAATCTAAAATTCTAATCTGATGGCTAACAATTGAAAACACTGAAATATTCTTAGTCGTCCTCCCAAATCAATGAATGTGATTTATTCTTCATAACTTCCTTGTATTTTTTAATGCATCAGTTAACCTGTTTACTTTTTTACATTTACCTAATCATATTAAGAAATTACTGTACCACCATATGATTGCCACTTTTCACTGATTAACCTTTGGAATTACCACATTTAAGATTAACTTTTAGATTTCCTCATCTCTATGTGCGTTTCATATCACGAGAATGCTCTCTGTACATATAAACTGTATAAAACCCCTGTAAATATTAATTGGACAATGTGACTTACTAAATATGAATGGCGCAGATTCTGAGCAATGGACGTTTGAAGAAAGGGGATCATCATGCTGCTCTCGTGTATCCCTCATAACATTCTACTACCCCAATCCTTTCTGTTGTACATCCATTGGATGGTCTGATTGACGAGTAAAAACCCACGAAATTTGACTGGCGCTGCAATTTCAAAGATTTATTTGAGGAAAAGATATTGCGAGACTATGTCCAGACGGCCGAACTGAAAAGAAAAATTGAACCGCCAAGTTAAAAGCCTGTAGATGATGTTGCTCTTGTTGGTAGTGGAATATGAAGACAGTGTTTGTGTAGTATTTGTGCTTGCAATGTAGGTCTCTTAAATTATCGAGCTATGACTGTTGCTATGTTACGTGAGTATTGGAATATTTCCAGTAATTACGTAGTATTTGTATTGTTGTGGTTAAGTAATATTGCTGGAATGGATGTGTTATGAAATATTTTATTGCAATCTCTGTGTGGGAGGAAATGTTCAGTGGTCTGATGCATTGAAAACTGTCTTTCTCCATATGGCTTTTTGGCCATTGAATTTTGATTAAACATTTGGTATGTGAGTCATTTTGGTTGATCAGAGAAGACGGGAATGCGGAACGCTGATACTTATCAATAAAAGTGCATATCGCCAAATTCACAAATAGGCTTCCTGAATTCCTTTACATAAATTTTGATATAGGTATATAAACATTTCCTTTCTATTTTTATATCTGGATAAATTTTGATATAGGTGTATAAACATTTTCTTTCGGCCATTAAAAGATCACTAAAACTCTCAACCATTAAAAGATAAAACTCTCAGCCATTAAAAGATCACTAATTACTAGACTGAAAGTTTTTACTGTACGAAGAATGTTATTAGTGACCAATACCTTTCGGCGTTCTCCAGCCGCAAGTCGACTATGCTAATCTTAACCTAAATGTCCAATAACCAATACACTCTCCAACATTCATCACCTTTATTTAGCCTAAATACCAATCCACTCCAACCTCGTGGGCCGTGGCCTGCCTTTATTTTGGACTATGTAGAAAACCTACCAAAATTTTCTATGTTATGAAGTTAGATGGCATTTGACTTAACAATGAGTTTAATAATGATATATTTTCACAATGATTTCCTATTTGTTTATTTTTTTAATATTAAATAAATAAATAATATTCTGTACTTAACTGTATTCCAGACCTCTGAACTTAAATAGATTGCAGATGAACAAAGTGAACTGTTCACTTAAATATCGTTGAATTTGTTTCATAATAGTTTTATGACTTAAATTTGGAATTTGCAATTTGGAATTAGCAGATAAGGATTGTCATTTTGGACAATGTGAAAAATCTTAAGGTTATCAGGTTACTGGTTCAAATCTCATGGAAAAGGATTGAGGGTGAGAACCATTTATGAGAGAATAAAACTGTTTCATCCTATCTCTAAGGTGTCTGGTACAATCCTACTAATAACAGTATTCAACTCATGAGTAAATCGTTCTTCCATCCAACATTAAAACTCACCCTGACCTAAATTCAACCTCGTTGAAAATTGATAAAAAGCATCCACACCATATATATATATATATATATACGGATCCCCATTGCTTCTTCTGTCCTGTATAATAATTTTTTTTGAGCAGGGCAATCTTCCTGAAAGATTTAGTTCCAATTTAATATTTGTAAAACCGTGACCGAATCAATTCATGCAGTAGTTGATACCCAGCCGGTCAGGAAAGAATGTGGCATTGAATAATATTTTAAACCAGCAGGAGAGCCGTCCGAGACGTAGACGAGAGTTAACCGCATGTAACCTTAAACGGGGAAGGCTGGCAATGTGCTGCAGGGAGGTAGTATTCATTCCCTCATTTGAATAAGGCACGGCAAGGGAAGCAGTCACTACACTGAATGGCTTGTAATCAGATTAGGCGGAGTGAGGGAGATTCTCGGATGACCATGATTACAGCAAAGAGAACAAAAGGAATAGGTATCCAGTGGCCATGTTTCGGTTGTCTGGAATGGGCCATTTTGGAATCCAACGACCAAGGCCAAAGTTTCTCCTTCCGAAACCACTTCGCCCGGCAATCATACTTAATGAAAAAATCGTGATGAAGAATAAATAACAATATGAATTTTAGAATTTTTTTGGAGTTTATTAGGAAATGGTTTTTTTTTTTAATCTGGTTAAATAAATTTATATGAATCACTATTTTTTATTGTTCAGAATTCATTTCTGAATGTAAATATAGATTCAGTATGCTGAAAAATTTCTAGGACATTTGGATTTTATAAAAATAATCACTTAAATTTAAGAATCCAACAATTTCTCACAGTCTTTCCAACAATTATCCCCTCAAAAAATCTTCATTGGATAAAATATTTAGCCTATAGCGTAAGGATTTGCACTTTTAAGAATGGAAATGCATCTAAAGGATAAACACATTTTAAATTTAAGTAATTGCATAATATTTCAGCTTATTGAAAATAAGATGAATCGATTGCAAATGAGGAGACATTTTTTTTAAGAAACACCCCATATTCGTCCTCCAGTTAATCAATTTTCACCTTGCAGATTTGTCTCTGATGTTTAAATTTATTATCAGTGCATAATCCCCGGTTGCCCACCGGATCAAGATTGTGTATATACAGCGCATGAAGCGCTTAATTGTGTAACAACTAGTGACACATTATAGCATGAGTAGTGTAATAAACGGAGAGAAGATGACGCAAAGAGGCGTCGGTTGATTTTCACCTGGGCTCCAGGATGCTCGATGAAGGATCGACAGCTGCAGAATGGATATCGGAGGGTGTCTTAGAAAGAGTTGCTGTTCTGCTTGATGTTTTGTCAGGGTCAATACCTCTAACTCGGTCAGATACGGCCACACTAGCCAGATTTATGAAAGCAGGCCCTGTGGGCGAAGGAAGATGTTCTGTCTCACTGGTCAGCATCGACACCACCCGAGACATTGAAGGCCGCAACACTGCCGCTGCTTGAGTGCACAGA
>SNQJ01S0027976.1:128286-145434 GCA_010110895.2 Picea sitchensis | reverse complement strand
ATTCCCTCCACTAAAAAACCATTTGTTGGACGATCTCCGGCACTAGGGTTTTGGTCAATGAGGCATAGTGCAATTTCTGAAGAGGAGGTTGATTTTCATGAAAACTGTGTCGGGAATTTGTGGGTAGTGTAGTCGAGTGGGCCTTGGCCAAATAAAATTTTTGGAGCTTACATAAATATGTTATGCCACTTGGTTTGGATTTTATGCCCCCAAACCAAATCATCCACATGTCGCTGAATGGCTTGAAAAGGCGAGTTACAACTCACAATAAAAATCAAATCTGGACTCGGATGGGTGAATCGTCAGTTGCATTGGATCCAGAGCACCAATTTTTAGCTGGGGGGGGGCCTCCATTTTCATTCTGTCCATTGGAAAATCGTTTGTTGGAGTATCTCCGACACTAGGGTTTTGGTCAATGAGGCATAATGCAATTTCTGAAGAGGAGGTCGATTTTCAAGAACATTGTGTCAGGCATTTGTGGGCAGTGTCATCACATGGGACTTGGAAAAATAGACTTGTGGGAGCTTACATAACTCCGTTATGCCACTTAGTTTGGATTTTATGCCCCTGGTCCAAATTGGCGACATGTCCCTGAATGTCTTCAGGAGGCGAGTTGCAACTCACGATAAAACTCAAACTGAGACTCGGATGGGTGAACTATCAATTTCATTAGATCCAAAGCACTAGGTTTCAACTAGGGGAGCCCCTCCACTGTCATTCCATCCACTGGAAAACCGTTTGTTGGAGTATCTCTGGTACTAGGGTTTTTTTGAGTGCGTATTACATATGTTTGACAATTTAACACCTTGTTAGGCTATACATGGAAATTCAAGTGAAGGCAAGGCATGAAATGGAATGGCATGGTATGGAAAGTCAAGGAAAGACATGATATGGGAAGGCATGGCATGGAAAGTCAAGGCATGGCATGGCAAGGCAAGGCAAGGAAAGGTAAGGTAAGGTAAGGTGAGGCAAGGCATGGCATGGAATGGAAAGGCAAGGCAAGGTAATGAAAGGAAAGGAAAGGAATGGAATGGAAAGGCAAGTCAAGTGAAGGAAAGGGAAGGAAAGGCAAGGAAAGGAATTGTAAGGCATGGAAAGGCATGGCATGACATGGCATGGGAAGGAAAGGCATGGGAAGGCATGTAATGGAAAGTGAAGGCAAGGCAAGGAAAGTGAAGGAAAGGCAAGTGAAATCAAGGCATGGCAAGGCAAGGCATGGCATGGAAAGGCAAGGTAAGGCATGGTAAGGCAAGTAAAGGCATGGAAAGTGAAGACAAGGCAAGTGAAGGAAAGACAAGTGAAAGAAAGGCACAACAAGGAAAGGAAAGGCAAAGTAAGGTAAGGAAAAGAAAGGTATGGAATGGAATGGAAAGACAAGGCAAGGTAATGCAAGGAAAGGAAAGGCATGGAATGGAAAGGAAAGTAAAGTGAAGGAAAGGAAAGGCAAGTCAAGGCAAGGCATGGCAAGGCAAGGCAAGGAAAGGTAAGGTAAGGTAAGGTGAGGCAAGGCATGGCATGGAATGGAAAGGCAAGGCAAGGTAATGAAAGGAAAGGAAAGGAATGGAATGGAAAGGCAAGTCAAGTGAAGGAAAGGGAAGGAAAGGCAAGGAAAGGAATTGTAAGGCATGGAAAGGCATGGCATGACATGGCATGGGAAGGAAAGGCATGGGAAGGCATGTAATGGAAAGTGAAGGCAAGGCAAGGAAAGTGAAGGAAAGGCAAGTGAAATCAAGGCATGGCAAGGCAAGGCATGGCATGGAAAGGCAAGGTAAGGCATGGTAAGGCAAGTAAAGGCATGGAAAGTGAAGACAAGGCAAGTGAAGGAAAGACAAGTGAAAGAAAGGCACAACAAGGAAAGGAAAGGCAAAGTAAGGTAAGGAAAAGAAAGGTATGGAATGGAATGGAAAGACAAGGCAAGGTAATGCAAGGAAAGGAAAGGCATGGAATGGAAAGGAAAGTAAAGTGAAGGAAAGGAAAGGCAAGTCAAGGCAAGGCATGGCAAGGAAAAGCATGGCAAGGCAAAGCATGGCAAGGCATGGCATGACATGGCATGGCAAGGAAAGGAATGGAAAAGCATGGAATGGCAAGTGAAGGCAAGGAAAGGAAAGTGAAGGAAAGGAAAGTGAAATCAAGGCATGGAAAGGAAAGGAATGGAATGGAATGGCAAGAAAAGGCATGGTAAGGCAAGGCAAGGCATGGCAAGTGAAGGAAAGGCAAGTGAAGGAAAGACAAGTGAAATCAAGGCAAGGAAAGGCAAGGAAAGTGAAGGAAAGGAAAGTGAAAGAAAGGCATGGAAAGACAAGGCATGTCATGGAAAGTGAAGGAAAAGAAAGGCAAGCCAAGGCAGGACATGGTTTTGCTCAATTCTTATTACATATGTTTGACAATTTAACACCTTGTTAGGATAGACATGGAAGGGAAAGAAAAGGCAAGGCATGGCATGGTATGGGAAGGCATGGTATGGGAAGGCATGGCATGGAAAGGCATGGGAAGGCATGGCATGGAAAGTGAAGTCAAGGCAAGTGAAGGTAAGGAAAAGAAAGTGTAAGCAAGGCAAGGCAAGGCAAGGGAAAGCAAGGTAAGACATGGCATGGAATGGTAAGGGAATGCAAGGAAGGGAAAGACATGGAATGGAAAGGAAAGGAAAGGCAAGTGAAGGCAAGGAAAGGCAAGGAAAGGCATCGTAAGGAAAGGAATCACAAGGCATGGCATGACAAGTGAAGGCATGGAAAGGCAAGGCATGGCATGGAAAGGCAACACAAGACATGGTAAGGAAAGTCAAGGAATGGAAATTGAAGGAAAGGAAATTGAAGGCAAGGAAAGTGAAAGCAAGGAAAGGTAAGGAAATGGAAATGAAGGCAAGGAAAGTGAAAGAAAGGCATGGCATGGCAAGAAAAGAAAGGCATGGTAAGGAAAGACAAGGCATGGAAAGGCATTGCAAGGCAATGAATGACAAGGGAAGGCAAGGCATGAATGGAAAGGCAAGCAAGTGAAGGTAAGCCAAGTGAAGGAAAGGCAAGTGAAGGCAAGTGAAGGCAAGTGATGTAGGAGCATCACTCCACCTCAGCACGTTATGGCCGATTAACACACATGGTGCACATTCAAGGAAGGGAGAGGCATCTCCCTCTCATTTTTCCTTGAGAATCAAAAGCGTGATCCAGGAATTTAATGAGGACAACCTGGAAGAGACAAATTGTGCCTTTTCACAAGCTAGAGAGAAGGTCGCCATTAAGTGGTTGGCGGTAGGAGGGATCTACATCCGTCTTGGAGCAGATTTCAATCATTCTAATTTTCCTAGTAGACAGGCGTTTTGAGTGGTGATTTGACACCACTAGTTTAACTTGCGAGGGAAGCTCATTGAGCCCCTCTTGTATAAATATTTGTAGTTTTTCCAAGTATAGGTGTTGTAGGAAAATGCATAGGAGATAGGGAGAGAAATACAGAGAGACGAAACTCAATTGTATCTCAAACTCCACTATTGTAATTTGACATTCCACCATTAATAGAAAATGATAGTTTTTCCTGTTATCAATTTCTGTGAAATGAATGTTGTGTTATGAATGTCATTTACATGCATTTGAATCATAGATGAATGTTATAAATCGTTCGCAAGGATAGATATACAATTTTCTATCCACGAGTGTGTTGAGCTAAGTCTGGTTCTCTAAGATAAGTGAAAGGAGTGTGCAACAGAGAGAGGAAACTCTGTAAGCCGATGCAAGGAATGCGTACCTAAACTCAGAGGAGTCAGAAGAGATATTGCTAGGATGGCACGCTAGGTTAATTCACAGAATCAGGGGGAAATTTCAAGGTGGTTAAGTACCTTGGAAATAAAGGCTGTGTGGGGGGAAGCACAATGCAGAGTTACTGAACACTATGTAAGACTCTGCCAGGAGGGCATCGATTTGGCCTGAGGACATGTGTTACTGACACATTTGGAAGTGTCAGAACCCTTAAGAGAATCCCATAATTATTGAACATTTCGAAGAAGCAAGGCTTTGCAAGAGTGCATCGACAAAGGAAAGGAGATGCCTTAAACCCTTCCATAAAGCTAAGGGAGAAGTCATTGAAGAACTGGGATGAGTACAAGGAGTGCGCCAAAGATATTGTAAGTTCATATTAGAAAGGTCAGGAGGAGGGTGTTAGGTTTCCAAGAGGGAAAGAGGAATTCCACTGAAGGACGCAGAGGAACTGGGAACCTAGAAGGTTTTCAAGCCGAGAAAAATTGTGGAAGAGTCTGCATAGAACTCTGCAAGGAGTGTAGAAGGATTTTGAGAACAACCTAAGTCTCTAAAGGGAAACTTGTGCTAAGTGTGCAAAGTGGTCGAGGACTTGTTGAAGTCCCGAAGGCCAAAAAATTGTCCATCATCGGAGGAGACAGGTGGCAGAAGATCAAGAGGTTCGAGAGAAGGAACTTTGGGAGGTTTTCTAGGGGCAAACAAATATCTTCATGAAAATCGCGAAGTGATTCTGGACCGTTGGATATAAAAGGACACGTGGTAGAGAACCATGTATTTCGGAGGAGAAACCCTTCGGAGAAAATTCAAGGAGAGAATACCTGAAGAGCTGGGGAAGTCGAAGCAATCCTAGCCGTCCATTGAGATAGGATGTGTGGTGAGAGATCAACACTTTGATGATTCACAAGTCAAGAAGGATAGAATTGGGAGAAGAGAGAATTCACGATTCGATCTCAACCATCGATTGAAAGGGGAACATAGATCGTAGATCTGGTCCCGAAGAATTCACTGATTCGGGAATTGGGGAAAAGGGAGTAAGTAGCTCGTGAAAGTTTCGAAGCCTGGGATCGCGAAGGGAGTTGGCCCACAGTCATATCCCGTGGTCACATCAAGGGGAAAGTCTAGTATAGAGAGATAGCATCGTTGGAATCAACCTTGAAAGCGACCGAGGAGAGGGTCTACGGGTGTCACATAACTTGCACCAGGAAAGAGAGGACCTGTGAAAGAGTTTTCAGGTTCCAAGAAGGAATATAAGGAGTTGCTCTGACTTAGTATTTCTAATGATCCTAGAGCATGAAATTGAGCCACCCCGAGGAGAGAGGGAGGGGGGTAGGCAGTAGAAGTGGTATCAGAGCTTACTTTGGTCTACAGATCGTAGGCAAAGGAGACAGGGTGCGATTCTCTATTGAAGTTGTTGCAAGGTGTGCAACAGATGTTAAACAACCAGGTGGGTTGCAGATGAAGCAAGATGGTTGTTGGAAGTCATGATCATGGTGAAGGGACAGTCTACCCATAGAAGAGAAGAGTGAATATCCAGGATGATTTTAAGGATGGAAATTTATTTAAAATGTAGAAACCTTGGCGAATCTTACTAATCCTTCATATGCCAACTATAAATGATTGGCGATATTTTTGTAAAAATATTCAAATTTATAAGGATTTAATATAGTTTTTATAATTTTTTGGCGATTTTTAAGATAAAATCATTTTATCCTATAGAATTTGAGCGAATCGTTTTTAAAACAACGAATCTCATTTTTAGAAAAACCATGGAAAATTAGCCCATGAGTGAAATTTAGCTCCTAAAATCATCCATGGCGAATATAGACAAGGAGATCGGTGAAATCCGAACCTAGATGGAGACGTTAGCATTCAAGATGCATCAAGAGACAAGGGTACGCTGGAAGTATGAATGACTCTTGAACAGAACAACTAAATGGTCTGTTCAAAAGTTGTTGACCAGAAGACAACAACAGATGTTAAGAAGATGGTTGAGGCATGCTAAAAACCTTGGTGATGAGGGAAAGAGATCTGGAAAATGTCCCATAGGTTTCCAGGTGGAAAATGAGAAGGAATCAATGGATCTCATAGACTGCCAGGTGGGCAGAGGAGACATCCCAGATTTCCAAGTGGGCAAGGGAGAAGAGATGAGATCAACTGAGAGTTTGTGTAAGCAGAGGGAGTTGATAGATGAAGAGGAGGCATAAGAAAGACCTCGCTCAGATTAAGATTCGCACGGAATTGTGGGTCGTGTGAATGAAGATGATGAGAAGTTAAAAACTTTCGTCGTCGAGAAAAAGGATCAGAGGACCATTCTGATCATTGGAGGAGTCAAGATATTCCTGGAAAGAAACTGAGGAGAGGCTAGCATAGACATTGCAGATGCAGATGCAACAAAAGGACAACAAGATGAGACTGTCGTGAAGGAGGAGGAGTAGATATTGAGATCTGTCCCAATCAAGGAGTGCCCAATTGAGTTACTCACTCAGTGGGAATTGGAGTTGAAAGCATTGGAGGATTGGTTAGACAATCCAGAACTAGGAGGTGGTTGCCATAAGATATCCATGCTAGAGGAAACACACTAGCATGAGGAACAATTGGTGGAAGATGGAATGGGACCAGCCGAAGAACTGACAGGAGATAATATGTCAAGAGGAGAAGATGAGGAGCAACTCAGTGATGAGAAGTCTGTAGGGGTGGAAGTTGCAGTAGAGTGGCAATCTACACCACAAGAGATGAGGAGGATAATATAGGGGATCAGTTTGATTTACCCATTGACAAGGAGAAAGTGCAACAAGATAGTCTGTAATAGGAAAGCCAATCGATGGAGCAGTTGGACAAAGTGGTTGAGGATATAAGGAAGTTGATGTTGGGGTCGGTAGAGGAAGAGGTCAGTATGAGGAAGCTGGAAAAAAGGAAACCTGCACGAGCAATGAGGATGATGCAGTAGCATAAGCGAAGCAGAGGAGTCGAAAGATAGCTCCAGGAGAAAGTTTGGGATGTAGGAGGATTTAAACCAAGCTCAAAAGCTGATGAGCAGGAGCTCATGATTTTCATAGCCATGGAGTATGATGCAGGAGCATCGCTCCACCTCAGCACATGCCGACCGATTAACATGCATGGTTCACATTCAAGGAATGGAGAGGCATTTCCCTCTCATTTTTCCTCAAGAATCAAAAGTGTGATCCAGGAATTTAATGAGGACAAGATGGAAGAGCCAAATTGTGCCTTCGCACAAACTGGAAGAGCCAAATTGTGCCTTCTCACAAGCTGGAGATAAGGTCACCATTAAGTGGTTGACGGAAGGAGGAATCTGCATCCGATTTGGAGCATATTTCCATCATTGTAATTTTCCTAGTAGATAGGCATTTTGAGTGGTGATTTGACACCACTAGTTTAACTTGTGAGGGAAGCTCATCGAACCCCTCTTGTATAATATTTGTATTGTTTCCAAGTATAGGGGTTGTAGGAAAATTTATAGGAGATAGGGAGAGAAATACAGAGAGCCGAGACTCAGTTGTAGCTCAGACTCCACTATTGTAATTTGACATTCCACCATTAATAGAAAATGACAATTTTTTCCTGTTATCAATTTATGTGTAATGAATGTTGTGTTATGAATGTCATTTGCATGCATTTGAATAGTAGATGAATGTTAGAAATTGTCTGCAAGGGTAGATATACAATTTTCTATTCGCGAGTGTGTTGAGGTAAGTCTAGTTCTCTAGGCTAAGTGCAAGGAGTGCATGACATAGAGAGGAAAATCTATAAGCCGACGCAAGGAGTGCATGCCTAAACTTAGAGGAGTCAGAATAGATATTTCCAAGAGGGCATGCCAGTTTAATTCATAGTCTCAGGGAGAAATTTCAAGGCAGTTAAGTACCTTGGAAGGAAAGGCTGTGTGGGATGAAGCACAATGCAGAGTTACTAAACACTCTGTAAGACTCTACCAGGAGGGCATTGATTTGGCGTGAGGACACGTGTTATTGACACATTTGGAAGTTTTTTTACCCTTAAGAGAATCCCAAAATTACTAAACATTCCGAGGAAAGAAAGATTTACAAGAGTGCATCGACAAAGGAAAGGAGATGCCTTAAACCCTTCCATAAAGCTAAGGGATAAGTTGTCGAAGAACAAGGATGAGGGCAAGGAGTGCACCAAGGATATTGTAATTTCATCTTACAAAGATCAGGAGGAGGGCGTCATGTTGTCAGGAGGGCAAGAGGAAGTCCACTGAAGGACACAGAGGAACAGGGAACCTAGAAGGTTTTCAAGCCAAGCAAAATCGCCAAAGAGTTTGTGTAGAACTCTGCAAGGAGTGCAGAAGGAGTTCAATAAAAACCTAAGTCTTGAAAGGGAAATTTGAGCTAAGTGTACAAAGTGGTCAAGGACTTTTCGAATTCCCGAAGGCTAGAAAATCATCCATCATCAGAGGAGATAGGTGGCAGAAGATCGAGAGGTTCAGGAGTAGGAACTTCGGGAGGTTTGCCGGGGGAAAACAAAGATCTTCGCAAAAATTGCGAAGTGATTCTGGACCATTAGATCTGGAAGTATACGTGGCAGAGAACCACATATTTTGTAGGAGAAACCCTTCGAAGAAAATTCAAGGAGAGAATACCCAAAGAGCTAGGGAAGTTGAATAAATATTAGTTGTCCACCGAGATAGGACGCGTGGAAAGAGATTAACATTTCACTGATTCACAAGTCAGGAAGGATAGAATTGGGAGAAGAGAGAACTCATGAAGTACAAACTCATGATTCGATCTCAACCGTTGATCGAAAGGGGAATGCGGACCGTAGATCTGGTCCCGAAGAATTCATTGATTTAGGAATCGAGGAAAAGGGAGTAAGAAGATCGTGAAAGTTTCGAAGCCTTGGATCACGAAGAGAGTTGGGCCACGGTCGTAGCCCATGGTCACATCAAGGGGAAATTCTAGCATAGAGAGCTAGCGTCACTGGCGTCAACCTTGAAAGTGACCGAGGAGAAGGTCTGCGAGTGTCACATAACCTGCACCAGGAAAGAGAGGACCTGTGAAAGAGTTTTTACGTTCCAATAAGGAATCTGATTCACTCCGACTTAGTATTTCTAATGATCCTAGACCGGGAGGTCTAGCCACTCCGAGGAGAGAGGGAGGGGGGTAGGCACTAGCAAGCCAAGTGAATGAATGGAAAGGAAAGTCAAGGAATGAATGGCAATTTAAGTGAAGGAAAGGAAAGTGAAGGCAAGTGAAGGAAAGGAAAGTGAATGAATGACAAGTCGAGACATGAATGGCAATGAAAGTGAAGGAAAGACAAGGAAAGTAAAGTGAAGGAAAGTGAATGCAAGGAAAGTGAAAGAAAGGAAAGTGAAGGATAGTGAAGTCAAGACAAGTGAAGGAAAGTGAAGGAAAGACAAGGAAAGACAAGTGAAGACAAGGCATGGGAAGGCATGGTATGGAAAGTGAAGGCAAGGAAAGGCATGGAAAGTGAAGGAAAGTGAAGGAAATGAAAGGCATGGCAAGGAATGGTATGGAAAGGCATGGTATGGAAAGAAAAGACATGGAAAATGAAGGCACGACATGTCATGTGAAGGAAAGGAAAATGATGGGATGGAAAGGAAAGGCAAGGCAAGGAAAGACATGTCATGGAAAGTGAAGGAAAAGAAAGGCAAGGCAAGGCAAGTGAAGGTAAGACAAGGAAAGGAAAGTGATGGGATGGCAAGGCAAGGAAATTCAAGTGAAGGGATGGCAAGGAAAGGAAAGGAAAGACAAGGTAAGGCAAGTGAAGGAAAGGGAAGGCAAAGCAAGGCATGGAAAAACAAGGCATGGTATGGGTATATTTTAATAGCAGTCAAAATGAAGCCAAAATGATTCGTTTTACATACCTAGATGGTCATTCAAGTATAACATCGAGATGACTTCTAATATTGATAGTTTCCATTAAATTCTCATGCTCAAAGTAAGGCAAGAAGTATCGTACCCTTGATGAGTTATTTCTTAGCATTGTTTTTAGTTGGAGGTTTGTACCAATAACCAAGTTTGTAAAGTGGTATACGACTTGACCTAGTTTATAATATTTAAATACATAACCACCTTTCTTTCATGTTCTTTCATCCTGTCTAAGATATTCTCTTTTAATAACCATCAACCCAATCAGAAATTCAATGCCTTTGGAGTCTATTACTAATCGCATGAGGGTCTTCTTTCTCTATAAGCATGGTGCCAACCAATAATCAGTGCCCCATTCATTATCTATTAGGAAAATCACTATGTATATGTGCCCTGCAGAAAATGGAGAGCCAAAATGTGAGTCCACTTAATGACCAAAGTGTAAAACATTAATTCTAGTTATTCAAAATTTAATAGAAGGATTCAACAAACCTGACAGTACCAGATCTGAGACATGATCATAATCTATTGAAATACTTAATTGGTCCTCCTCCAATTGGGATAATTCCATATCTATATGTTGATAAATTGTGAGTGATACGCCATCCCATCTATCAACCTACTCTGTCAATTCACAATCATCCCATTCATTACTACTACATGGACCACAGAAGCAAGATATTTTTCTCATCCATATTTCAACTATTGCATTCATACCCTGGATTGTTTTTCATTCATACCATTGTGATCGATATACATCAACCACCTCCCAAAAATATCTATGTACATGTCCTTTATTTTGTGATTGGTCTTCACTGGTTCCTGTTCCCTCTCCCATTACTGAAGAACACCATTCAACAATGGATTTTCCATATCAAACAAGGGAAGTAGTAGTGAACTTCATTTGTTTCCTGCGTAATGTTCTTTTTATGCATGCACCTGCTCCTTTGTGCTACCCTTTCCCGTGCTCAGACTCAAAATAGTTCCAAATGTGTGGTACCTTTAGTTTTTTTTGCAACATACAAAACCATTCAAATACACGATCATTTTTTAACTAGCCTACACAACCATCTGACCAAATCCAATGTTTATCCATTTGTATGTTCTTCTCCTTAAGGTGATTGTAAAAAAATTCAAAACAATGTTGTACGTAGGCTAAGTCATGGCACTGATCATCACTTTTGTAGGAGTGATACTCTTTCAATATAACTTTGTTTTGTTCATTACTATCTGGTCTGTTGGTCCTAAGGTTTTCACTTGACTGCTATTGGGCAGAGCTAGGCCACCTCCATTGTTGGAAAGATTGGTTCTTTATAATTTTGATTTGTTTGGATGGTCAACAGATTGGTAGGTTTTCAAGGACAGGGATCAAGTTGGAAAGTTTAACAACATTCACCACAATTTTTCCCTTATCCAGTGGCATGCATGCTGGTGTGATAGATAAAATATGAAAGAATAGAATAGATAAAACTAACAAGCATACAATTTGTTACTTGCAACAAGAAATTTCTAATCTAACACATTGTATTAAACCTAAAACCATATTTGAAAACACATTTCTCAACATGTTGTAAACACATTAGCTGAAAGAGAAATAACATTTACTTTGCAACACATTCAATGTGCATCCAAATAAGAAGAAAAGACAAGTAATATTGAGAAAAGAGACAATTTGTTCACCAGAAGTTATATTCATTGAGTGGAAAGATTTGTAGGTCTTTACAATTAAGAAGCCAAAACAATGTCTTGATATCTTAATATCCCACCAAAAAATTGAACCCCTTTACATCCAAATATCTATCTATTTATCCTCATCAAAAGAGAGTTCAATTACCTATATAGGATCTAAGCTTTGAAGTTCAATCTCTAGATTTCAATCAGATCTTGTAGGTACAACTTCACTGCCACTCCTTAATTACAATTTGTAAACATTTATTTGACCTGAGTGGATTTAGGTTGATGTATCAGTCCATAACTCCTCATCAATTCGAAATTAACAAAAAAATTGTTTTATCAAATAATATCAACTTATTACAAGTGGCAACAGTACCTGTAACTAAACTAAAACAAAATTTTATTAGTGCAACTGGAACTTATTGTTGGTAACTAAAGTAAGAGATGCAAAAAAAAAATCTTCAAAAGTTGTATTTGGCAGTCGAATTTGCATTGATTCCCATTTACACCAATAACCAGAGACAAACCTTTAACACTAGAACAAAACTCACCCAGAATTTGGTGAATTTCTGGAAAAACGACCTCAAATATCTCTTTTATTCTTCCAAACTGTGATACCTATGTAAAAACTGAGAGAGGTTTTTATGAATAGGCTCGTTCCAAAAAAAAACTCTTCTTGTTTCCAAATATTCTCCTCCATCTGTTCATAAGACATGCCGAAATCCAATGACTAAAACAGGTAAAAACAAAGTATTTCAGAAAATTCAGGCAACGCCTTTTGATGTTTCTTCTACATATTTGATACTTTCTCTATATATTATTGTGTTGCATTGAAATATCCTTTTTGTTGTTGTTGTAGACTCTGAATGTGTTGCTTCATGTCATCATTTTGTTGTTTCAGAGCTTGCACCCGGTGGTTGTCATCTATATCCATGTCAGCTTCAACTTTTGTCTTGATCAATGTCTTTAACTTGCTTCCATTCTTGAGCCCATGTTCTTCTTCTACAGAAGGTTTATTGAGGTCAATGGACATCTTGGATTTCCTCAACTTCATTTCATATATGGGTTCTTTCTCAGGTTTTTTATCAATAATTTCTCTCAAAGGTTCTTACATCATCAACATTTTTCCTTTGATCTCTGGTTTGACATCATGGGGAACCTGTTCAGGGGATAAATATGCATATGGAGTTATTTCATCAGAGTCCTTCTCAGGATCTGGACCAAATTCCCCCATATTTTTTTTCTTATGATTTTGTATCTGCAAGGTACTCTATTTTTACAACATCATATTTGACTCCTGAGGTTTCCCCTTCCTCTTTTTGCTATGTTTAACTGCCAACACCCTCGGGGTGATACCATCATGCCCTATATGCTTCTGTTGAAAATGGTATTGGAGGTATGTTTTGCTTAAGGTTCACTCCAAATCTGCAATGAAAACTGCACACAACCCTGCAATAATAACAACTCAAGGCACAAACATGCATGATCCTTAGCATGAAATTTATAATGACGGATAAAATGGTGGAAACACGCACGATATTGAGTACACAAAGAGATGGAAATGCATGCAAGGTGCCAACACACCTTATTCAAACTTTTAAATATTTTTTGAAAGTTAAAACTCATAAAACAATGCATTTTCTGTTGTTTGCAAGAATAGGGGCATTCTTGCAATCAATGTCTTTTTGCATCAAAAGGCCTAAGTTAACCTATTTTCAACCCAACAAGTGACATAACCATGGTGATGTGACTTATTGAATTCAAATCATAACTTTTACTAATCTTATAAAGAGAAAAAAAATGGTAAAAAGAAGATAGGAAGATGAAAACAAATTGAAATGAATCAACACACCATTGAAGAAAAACTAAGTAGAAACTAGGTTGACAGATGGATGGGCTGATTGGAGGAATACAGGGATAGGTGCAAACCTAGGATTTAACATTGGATCCAACTAGGGGTAGCACCTCCCTGTGAGGTGCTAAGAACGACATATTGTGTGCCTTAGTTCTTTCATTTCAACCACCCTGCCACCTACCACTTTACTTTGTTTACTAGTCCTGTTACCTATCTTATTTCTGCTGAAAATGAAATCTGCAACTATACCCCAGTGAATTTATTGGTCTATGGAGTTATTATTATGTCGATCAAATACCATATCAAACTAAAATATTCATGCTCAGAAACAAGATTATTTATATACATACACCTACTCCTAACCAACTGAAAACCAGTTGATCGTGTGAAGTGAAACTTCCAATGCAGCCACTCGAGCAACTGATTAACTAACTGAAACTGACCTCCATGTTTAAGCAGAAATAGCAGAAGCTGAAAAGTATAACATTAATCTACAATTTGGAAGCCCATACTTATAGTAAAATTATGGATTTACAAAATGAAAGACAAAAAAGTTATTGCTCCAGTTCAACTCCATATAAATGGCCACTTGCTAGCAGGGAAAACCCCCCTTACTACTATATTAGGGTTTAAAACACTACTACATATTGAAAAATTTGCGACGACTATGTGCGATGAAAGTAACCTTTCGTCGCACAATTGAAGATAAAGAATTGAATTTTTAAATGTTTTTATAAATCCATCCCACGTTTGTCGCTCTTCAGATAGAACCTTTGGCTATCGTCAAAAGAGTGACGAAACCAGATCTGCATTGCACAAGCGACGAACATGAATATAATGGACTCTCGTCTCTCTTTCGACGAGATTTGGCTATCATCTCAAGAGAGACGATTCAATGATGACCATGACACTATTTGACAAAGTCAACATTGACTGTTACACTGTTTGACAATGTCAACATTGACTTGGTCAAATTTCATCGCTCTTACGATGAAAAATATATCTATATTTTTTTTGCAAATTAGAGATATTGTGAAAATCTAATTGCTATAATGACGACGGTTCAAAACTTTAGAAAGGGTATTTTTGTGCGGAAGAATGTCGCAGAATATTAGAGGTGGGAAAAAAAGCAAAGCGGGTGAAAAGGGTGATGGTAAATGTTATTGCCCTTGCAAAAAATGTTTTCGTACACGTCCCGTAAGAATTTTAATAGCAACAACTACAAAACATTGTAGGAAATATGGGCACATTGATGGGGGATCGAATGAATATCGTCCCGTGGTAATTAGCTATATATTCATTATCTGTTTTTATATTGTCGATTTTATATAAAATTATATATATGTATATATATTGTTTGAATATTTGTTATGGTACACACTAATTTTGCATGATTGTTTGTAATTATAAAGTTAGAGTTTCCCTCTAACTTTCTGCAGAATATTGCACCAAGTAGTACTAGTAGAAATGGTGTTGTACAAGTTGAGGAACATGATCAAGCAAATGAGGATCTCATGGAAGAAGATGATTGGACAAATCAAGTTAATGATCCCATGGAATAAGATGACAGGAAAAATCAAATGATCCAAGATTTGTTTCTCAGCCGGGTGAGGATGGGGACAATGATGGTATTTATGATGAACCACTATTAGAAAAGGAAAATAAACAACTTTATGAAGGCTCAAGAGAAAATATTCTCTTTGCTACATTGCTGCTAGTGAACTTAAAGGTTATGAATAATTTGTCGAACACTTGTATGACATAGATCCTAAGGTATGTAACATGTTTCATCTCATATACATAAATGTTGACTTTTTTCTATTTTTTTTTAGTGATAATTAATGTGTAAAATAAGAATGCAATTTTTACGATTAATATTCTTTGCATTAACTAGTTATTTGTTATGTTGTAGATTGTTAGGTGAAAGTTTGTTACCATCATCAAATATTTTACCTCGCACATATCAAGATTTGCATGCCCTTATAAAAGACATTGGAATGGATTATCAAACTATAGATGCATGTCCTAATGATCATATTATATATTATGGACAACATGCTTTGAAAATTGAACGCTTGCAATGTCTTATCAGTAGATATCGAACCGATCAAGTGACAAAAAGGGTTCCTCAAAAGGTTCTTTGTCATATTCCCATAATTCCACATTTGCATCAATTTTTCCTGTGTGAAAGCATAGAACAATTTATGGATTACCATGAACGTAATAGAAGTGGAGATGGTGTTCTTTGAATGCCTATCGATGGTTATGAATTTAGAGAAATTGAGGAAAAATGGGGAGATTTCAAAGATGAACCTCGTAATGCTAGGATTTCATTGGAAGCTGACGGTGTTAATCCATTCATAGAGCTTAGGTCTATTTACTCATTGCGGGATATTTTTTTTTTATCAACAATAACATTCCTCCTTGGATGTCAATAAAGAGGGAGCACATAATGTTGACAATGATTGTTCCAGGTATTTGTTTACATTAATTTTTTGACTGTAACATTTTCATTTGCTTTGTTTTTTGCATAATATCTTTTGTTTATTTATTTACTTATATATACATATCATGGTTATATTAATTATGTGTAATTTCAAACAATTAGGTAAGTACCAAGTTAAAGATATGAGTGTATATATTGAGCCTCTTATCAACAAGCTACTAAATTTATGGGTTGGCATTGCTATGTATGACATATGTAAACCAATCAGGGAGAAGAAATTTAAATTCAGTGGAATAATTTTATGGACAATTTATGATGCCCCGGGACTAACACATTTTTGTGGTATGTAGCATTCTATTGCTCTTTAATACTATATACTTTTTTAAATATATTGTGTTGCATGTTTAACTTTTAAATAATCTCATTGTATAATTGACATTAATAGATTTGTTGAGGTCTTCAGACAAAGGGTAAATTTGCATGTCCATTTTGTGGTCCTAAGATAATTATCGTCATTCAAATTTTTTAGGAAAGGTGGTGTTTGATGAGTATAGGCACCTCATCCCTAAGAACCATAGGTATCGTACTACTGAAAAACATGTTTTCAATGGGAAAAAAGAGATTGGTTTAAAACCATGAAGAATGACACCTCACCTATGGAGGTTGGAATATAATAGATCAAATTGTCAAGATATGCAATTTATTTATGTATCATATATGTAATGTTTTGAATGTTTATTTTAATCATTGAATTTATTTTACCGTATTTGATAATTATTTTTCTGATTTCTTTTATGCTTCATGAAGGTCTCCATCATGAAGGTATTAATAATGGGCTTACACAAGGAATGAAATTTTATCCCACTCAATTCATGAGGTTTCCCTACTATGAGGAGCTAAAAATATCTCATTTGTTTGATACAATGCATATCGGGAAGAATTTGACAGAAAAATTATGGCGAATCATACATGGTAGGAGGGATAAAGAAAAAATTGTCAAAATTTGTATCGACATTCAGGAAGCCAATCATGCAATGCGAAGTGTGATCCGATCAAATAGAGATGGACTAGACTGAAATAACCTTCCATTGTTATTAACAAAGAAACAATGAAATGATGTAAAAGCGGTCATTCAAATAATTAAATTTCCCACAGGTTTTTCTTCAAAGATAAATAATATCTTAATGAAGAAAGGTGAATTTGGTGGGGTAAAAACACATGATTGGCATACCTTCATTAAGGTAATAATTTTGGTATACATATTTATATAGATTGGCCTTANAATTTTTTTTTTTTACAGTATGTTCTACCGCTATCTCTCCCAAACGAATTTGACAACAATGTCAAACAAGTTATATATGATCTTGGAAAATACATGAGGTAAGTAGTTGTGATTGATATGCAAAATGTTCTTTCAATTTGTTGTTGTACTTAATGACATGTGTTTTACTTGTAATGTAATATATTATATTATGTTATGTTGAAACATGTTATTTTCTTGTGTCGTGATCTCATGTAGATGGTTGTCATTGAAAGAAATCCATGAAGATGATATAAAGTATTGGAAGA
>SNQJ01S0027976.1:97783-113311 GCA_010110895.2 Picea sitchensis | reverse complement strand
AGAAAATTGTCTGCAGACTTCTTGAACTTATATTTAAAACTCAGATCTTAAGTAAAGGCCCTAGACTTCTATTGACATAGATAACTAGTTCTTCTAGTGTGTCACCATTTGTTGTGACTGCACCAACCCCAACTTTTACTTTTGATTTTACAAACGAAAGGAAAGGGGCCCCCTACTAAAATTTCAAACCCATTGTCTAATCCTCTACTAGTTGATCCTAATGGTATCTCTTTTCCTACATTGAGGGAGTGGAGGGTTTTATCTTGATGGATAATTGTATTTTATTGGTGTTCATTATTCCTTTTGATTTGATGATGTCAAATGTCTTTATGTTGCTATGTTTTGTTGACATTTTTATGATGGAATTGATGTGTCATCTTTTGACCTTTTGTTGATTCTGAAGTGCTTGGTCATCTTATGCAGAAAAAAGGTTATTTTTATTGCATGTATCGATTGACTAAATAAAACTATGCATCTTCTTGTTGGCATGATTGAGATTCATGTTTTCATCTTTTATGTTGTCACATGTAGATCTTAATATTTTGTTTTGAAATCTATGTCTATAATTATCGATCCTTGTTTTGAGTTGAGACTTAGCACATGTAGTTTCAATACATTCATCTACCACCACCATGCTATCGTTGAATAAACCTAACACTCCCTTCTAAATTGGATTAAAGGTAGGGAATATATTGTTTATGTATTGACATGTTTTATTTTGGTCGCAAGGGTGATGTCATTCCTCTATCTTGTAGGAGAATGTTTGTAGAGACACTTTGTTCGCGTGACCGCTCCAACCTTGAGAGGCCTGTGGAGAAATGTCTTGATCCTTGTTTATGACCTAGACCTTGATTCCTTCCTAGCTTATCCTTATTGGAGAATAAAATCACCTTCACTTGCATTTTCCTCGAGATCTGAAACCCCAAGGCTGTTGAACCTACCTTTTTCACAAGCTTGTCCCTGAACCTTTTCAGACTAATCTAAACTAAGTCTATTTTGGTCTTTCCTCTTGCCAAAATCCACACCATAATTCTATTCAACTTCCCGGTTTTGAATCCTTGTCGTATTGTCGCTTGATACTTCTCAGGTATATGTCGCATGCATGGTGGTCTGATGTAGAGACCTTTCCCTTGACATAATCGATTCTTTCTCCTCGTGATCTAAGCATATACACCCTCTGAGATGTGTATATTGACTGGATTAACCTGTAATGTGCACTTGGTTAGAGTTGGCATCCTATTTCTAATCATTGTAACTAGCGATGTTAAAATGTCACATGAAGCATCGTCCTTTCCATTTCATTGTTTTCCCTTTGTTGTGACTTAATCATCACATCTTTGGTCAAAATATGCCTTGATCCTCCCCATGGTGTTTGGTTTCCTGAATCCTACCCTATACGTTTTTTTCTAAATTGTGCCCCCTGGGTGCGAAACTTTGACCAGTGGAACCCTGAGAGGGGGTGTGGAACCTGGACTCATGCAAATTCAACTTAGTTTTCCAACTTATATATATATATATATATATATATATATATATATATAATTTTATTTTATTTCATTTCATTTTAATTAATTTCTATTTTATTTTTGTAAATTATTTATTTTTATTTTTCCATGGTTTTCCCTTAATATTATTTCAAGTATTTGATTTTACCTAAGGAAAAATTTATTCAAGTTGAATATTTTACATGGGGTGAATTTCATTTTTTTTTACAGAGATAGAAATAGATTGATTTGGATTAAACAAACAAACCATTTAATTAAAACCTACGTTGTAATATACATTTGTATATATATATTCATTTTAATTTTGACTTTAATTATTTTCATTCTCATTTTTTAATTTTAGCTTTTTATTTTTAAATTATAATTTCTTTTTTTTTTAACTAAAGCCTAACATGTACATACATTTTTTACCTTTTTATTTTCACCCCTCACACATGAGAAACCTCACGTAATATCCCAGGTCCTATTTTTAAGGATTCCCTATATTTTTGGAGGGATTCTCTATTTTCAAGGAATTCCATGTCTTTTAGGAATTTCTTCCTACCCTCCCAAAATGGCATGGGAACCATATTATCCTCATTAAAAAACTTATTATTCCTAAATACCTTGAAATTCTCGACAAAATATTTCATGTTAATATTTCATAACATGATTGGTAGTTATTTTTTATTGCAAAGAATTTAGTTCATATAAATATGGATGAGGATGCATAGTTTAATATTATTATATTTCACCATTCTACATTAACCACAATGACAGGCACATAAAGGTTATTGTATTAATTATGTGTTGAAAAGCGTGCATGAAGGGGGATTTTAAAATGTGTTTTTTACTATGTAATGTACCCACAAGACATGGTCGACCGTGGATCGCCAATGTCGTCATTGACAAATCCACTTAGTTTTACCACACCTATCAACACAAAAATCTGAAGACGACCTAAACCTTGACTTGGATATATTATTATAATATATACCTTAAATATGTGCACATTTTTAAAGATTATTATAATATTTATTTTACAAACCATGCATTACCATATCGTAAGTGAAATTGATCATTGACAACTGAGTAGGATTAGTCGTMGCCGAAATGGGTAAGTGGAGTGTGAGAGCTCACAGGAAATCTCGAAGACGAAAAGGGGGGTGTATTATATTATGTTTTGTTATTATTTATTTATTTTTGTTTTTTGTTTTTATTTTATTTTATTTCTTTATTTTATTTTGTTTTCTTTTGYTTCTTTTTTTTTATTTTATTTTTTTGGTTTATTTTTATTTATTATATTTTTTTATTTAATATTTTTTGTTTTATTAATTTGTTTTTATTTTWTTWTTWTTTTTATTTATTTTTTTAATTTTCATGGATTAAATAGTTTCTGGTAGAATAGATAAATAAGAAGCATGAATTGGCCTAATGATTAAAAACATGTGTTTCCACCCTCGAAGGTYRTAGGTTCGAATATAGAGGGGGTAGGGTAATTATTATTATTRGTARTAATTTTTATTTTTCATTAATGGGGGTAATTGGTTTAGTTAATTTTAATTTTCTTTGATAACATATGATTAGCGGTAGATTTTTGTTTTTAACTTTGTAAATAATTGTTGAATAATGTAAATGATTTTGTTATTTTTTATTTTGATTTTTGAATTTATTTTTAATTATTTTACCAATTCTAAAAAAGAGAAAATTAGTTGAAATTAAACTACAAACCACATGTCCCATGCCAACTCAGATTCTCATTCAAACCATCCATAGGGGTTGAACCATTTAAATCGTTGTTTGAAGAACTTTCTGATGCAAGTAAGACTATGTTTGCAGGTTGAAGATCAGTGGTCTAGATTAACCTAGACTTTAAATCGATGGATGTTGAGCAACGATATTTAAATGGGAATAACATTTTCTATAGGTATTGGAATTGGGTCCATGATACCTCATTGGAAAGGTATCGGATAGAATAATGTAGTGGCAGAGGTCTCCAGGCCAGACAAGTGACAAAAGACATCCAAAAAAATAGAAAAAAAGAAAACCATGGATTCAAGGGCAGAAATGGTCATGCAAACTTTGGGAAGCCATATTTGGAGCTATGAGCAATGAAATCAGGCCCAGGACGACTCGATGGAAATCTAGAGGACAGAATAACATTATGGGATAGAAAGTGCTAGTAGATTGAGAGTAGAAATGTTATGAAAATTCAAAACACATGTGGAACCTGAATTCAAATGAAGAATCAGATATGGAGACTTTAAACAGTGATATCTCAAGCTACAAACAACAAAATCGGACAAACAAAGGATTAATATAAAGATGAGATAGAGGAGAATAAGCTAGAATGATCTTGTTTAGTAGACCAGAGAAAAAAACTCCCAAAACGACTCTCAAAATTCAGATGACGAAAACAACAAGTAGAGTAGATAATATTTTTAAATAGATATCATATGTAAATTGTCATAGGGAGAATGTAACCACCCAGGGGTCTATTCATATTCCATTTGTAACTCTCACGTCTACATTTTCGAAAATGCAAAAGAAATTTGGAATGTAAAAAAGATAAAATTAGGGGGAAATGAAACAAACAGCGATGAGAGCTAAAGAGTTTCTCTTGTTTTATAAAAGAGAGATCGTTGAATGTAAGAGGGGACTTTTCCCTTTATAATTAAAGATGGTACTATTACTTCTGACTTAATAAAGAGCAGAAGATATTTTGAAGTCATAATTGTTTGCAAATTCTTGTGGGACTATTCTACACTTGTATTTGTGGTTTAAGTTTTCTCGGTATTGATCATGTGAACTATTTTTGTGCTTAGTATCTAGAATCCTTTTGCTTTTGATATTTATTTGAGTGCATAGATGATTTTAGAGGTCTTGTCTTCAACTATTTGAGATGACATCTATAATATTATTGATATAAAATACTTTGGTTTCCGTGAACTATTTATGTTGTCCAAGTATCATTTTAGTTGTGCTCATGATGCAGGAGCATCTGACAGTAAAATCGACAATTGACCACGTGGGACAATAAACATTTACCAAGGGAGTTGGTTCCCTAATTTTTCATTTATTTTTAATAGTTAGAACGATATATTTAGAAGGTATCAAAGATTTTATGGTTTGAAAGGTGTGAGTGTTTTCCTATGTAATAGAACAAAAATACTAAGTTAGAGGATTTTTAGGCATTTGTTATAGTTCCTGAGAGATATAGCTCTCATTTTTTTATGTAATAGAAGTATGTGTGAGATAGGTTAGAAAAAGGGTAGAAGGAGTGTATATGAAATTTGGATAGATAGGGGTGCAACAAAGAACTTTGTAAAGTGATTTGTGTGGTGTATGTTTAAGGTCTGAGCAACCGAAATAACTAGTGTAATTATGATATGTTTTAATTGAGATCTCATGTTTTGTGTGTATTAATTTGTTGGTATATGCTTTTGATTTCATTCAGTATCTTTTCTCTTTGATATTTTAATGTATGCATTTGCAGGAAATGCCGTGTGCATTTAATTCCATCCAAGTTCTAAAACTTTGTTTAAAAATATTTCTTGAGTATTTGTCTTTGAAGGGACAGACAATCACGATTTGACGTAGTGGAATCAACCCTTAACGATCTATGACATATTGGTATTGTTTGTCGAGTTTCGCGCGCAGAATTTTCTGTGACAGATCAAATTTGTCTGTGAGTCATTGATATTATTTGTTGAGCTTTATGTGCAGAGTTTTATGCAATAGATCTCGTCGATATTGTTCATTAATGCTTCCGCACAAAGGTATATCATTGTAGTGGTGTTTCCATGCAAAATTATCTATGACAGAGCACAATTCAACATTGTAGGAAAAGGAAATTCGAGTGCATGTTCATGTTGATCTGAAGCTAGATAAGCAGCCTGAATGTTAACTGCTAACAGAGTATTGAAAACTCTGTGATCGTGGGTTGAAGTTGGAGTTTTACGCCATCATTTTTGGCATAAGAGCTTACATAGTAAGTGTGCTCGTGAAGAAAAAAAATATGTCACCCAAAAGAAGGGGTTAAGGCATACCAGTTGAAAATGTGGAATTACAACAGGAGGTGAGGGAACTTTGAGAAAAGATGGAAGGTATGGAGACTTCCATGAAGAGGGAACTTAATACAAGAGATATCAGTGAAAGTGAAGAAGTGACAACCTCATATGAAGAGGAAGAAGAAGAAACAATAGAAGGGAGATTGATAAGGGTGGTCACAAAGGTTGGTTCCATACCAAAGGTAAAGGTACCTATGTATGAAGGTAACTTGAATGTCGAAGAATTTATTGACTAGATTAATGCCCTGGACAAATACTTTGATTATGAAAATGTAGATTAAGGAAAGAAGGTAAAGTATGGAGTGACAAGGATAAAAGTTCATGCATCTCTATGGTGGGATGAATTGCAAGATGAAAGGAACCTAAAAGGTAAATCCAAGATAAAGAATTGGGATAGGGTGATTGCTAAGTTCAAAAGAAAGTTCATTCTTAAGGATTACCAGCTAAATTTGTTCAGATAGTTACAGAATCTCAGTTAGAAGGCTATGGTTATGAAAGAATATACAGAAGAATTTTACATATTGACAATTAGAGTTGGTCATATTGAAGAAGATGTTGAAAAGGTTTCCATATATATTAATGGATTGAGGTATGATATACAAGTTGAAATTAGAATTTTGTTCCTGGAGACAGTTGAGAATGTCTATTAAGAAGCTTTAAAGGTAGAGGAGAAGCTAACTAGAAAATAGATCCAGAGGAACAAGTCCAACAAGAGGCAAAGGACAATCCAGAAATAGAGGGAGATTCCAAACTCCAAGAGATGAACAAGGAAGCTCAAGCTAAAGTAGTCAATCATCAAGAGGAGTAGAATCAAGAGGCATAAGATTTTTCTCCAGAGGCAGAGGTAGAGGAGGCAGAGAAATTAGATGTTATACATGTGGAAAGACATGCCATATGTCATGGGATTGTCCAGAAAATAAATCAGCAGGTCAGAGAAATGAAAATATAGCATAAGCTAAAGAAGAAAATGTGAATGTACTCACACAAGAAGAAGTTCCTAAGGTAGGGGAATCATTGTTTCTGAAAAGAGTTTTGATCAAATCAAAGAAGGCATCTAGAGCACCATCTCAGAGGAAAAGTCTATTTATGACTATATGCAAGTCGGGAAGTGAGTGTTGCAAAGTTGTTATTGATAGTGGTAGCACGGATAATTTGGCTTCCATTAAAATGGTATAGAAGTTGGGATTGAAGAGGACAATGCATCCCACTCCCTACAAAGTGTCATGGTTGTATAAATGGCATCAGGTGTTGGTGAATGAGCAGTTTAAGGTGAAAATTCAAATTGGTAGCTACAAGGATGAGATATTATGTGACATAATGCATATGGATATCTTCCATGTTTTGTTGCAAAGTCCATGGTAGTATGACAGAAATTCCATTCATGATGGTAGAAGGAACACTTAATCTCTGGAAAAAGATGGACACAAACATGTATTATTGCCTTTGTGGGATGATGGAGCCAAAGAAGAAGTTGGTCCTAGTGTGTTGTTGATGATTGGAAAGGAACTATTGCAAGAAGTAAAGAAAGAGGAGGTACATTTTTCTTTGATTGGAAAACCCAAGGTAATACTTACAAGTGCAAATTTAGATGATTTTTCTGCAGAAGTTAAATCTACGTTGGATGAGTTTGCTAATATTATAGTTGACGATTTTCCAAATGCATTACCCCTTATAAGGAGTATTATCCATCATACTGAATTAATTCCAGTAGCACGTTTACCTAATAAAGTAGCATATAGAATGACACCTCAAGAGAATGAAGAGGTAAATAAGTAGGTGCAAGAGCTCTTGGATAAAGGATTGATAAAGGAGAGTTTGATTCCATGTGTTGTTCCAATAGTACTCAACGCAAAGAAAGATGGAGGATGTTGCATGTGTATTGATTCAAGAGCAATCAATAAGATCGCAATAAGGTACACATTTCCATTACCTAGAATTGATGATCCGTGAGATTGTTTGAGTGGAGGTAAGTATTTTTCAAAGATTGATTTAAAGAGTGGATATCATTAAATAAGGTTCAGGGAAGGAGATGAATGGAAAACAACTTTCAAAACAAATAGTTGACTATATGAATGGTTAGTGATGTGTTTTGGGCTCACAAATGTTGCAAGTACTTACATGAGATTAATGAATGAGGTTTTGAAAGTATTTATTGGGAAATTTGTAATATTATATTTGGATGATATCTTGATATATAGTCAAACAAAGGAAGAACATTTGAGACCTCAAGATGGTTTTGAGTACCTTACAAGAAAACAAGTTGCTGATTAATTTGAAGAAATGCATTTTTGTGAAGAATGAACTAATATATTTGGGATTTGGGATATCTGAGGATGGTTTAAAAATGGATCTAGAAAATGTCCAAGAAATAGTAAGTTGGCCTACTCCAAGAAGTGTGTTTGAGGTAAGAAGTTTCCATGGGTTAGCAAGATTTTATAGAAAATTTATCATAAATTTCATTCAAGTATGTGCTCCAATTATTGAGACTATCAAAGAGAACATGCATCCATTCAATTGGACTGTGGAAGCTGACTGAAACCTTCAAATTTTGAAGAAAAATATCAGTGAACAACCTATGTTATCTTTTCCATACTTTGATAAGTATTTCCAAGTTGAGACTTGTTGACGCTTGAATCCATCTGGACAGAAACGAAAACCTCACGAGAATATGAATCCTCCTGCATTTTTAAAGAGGTGGTACTCCTCTTGGGCTAAAATATATATCAGTGATATCTTGGATTAGGAGAATGCTTAGGAAGCAAACCCTAGGTATTTATTGCTTGAATTTATGAAATGATATGGTTCTTCAATAACCTCATTTGATCTTTGTATGTAGCAAGAAGTCTTTAAACAATTGAAAAGATTGAAGGAGGGATTCAACATCAGAATTTATTTGTGATTATCATCACATACACAGTATTCTTAATCATAAATACATACATGTATTCTTCATGAAAAATAGGAGAGAATAATTTGATCATCTCAAATAATTTTAAAATAGCACTTCTATTAAGATCAAAAGAGAATTTGATAGGTCAATCCCAAATACCTTATACTTAAGACTCAAAGTTACAAGATACAATCGAAATCAACCCTGAAGTAACTCTTTGTGGATTTTATTCATGAAAAATGTTCTTCATTACAAACTTTGATAGTCATGTATATGGTTGTAAATACTCCATGATCATTTAAGAAAAATATTTTGGAATAATACAAGAAGAAAACTCAAGAACTTGGCCTTGTGCCCAATTCAGAGACTCAAGCATAAAGCTATGAGAAATGGTGTAGAAGAATAGAAAGATTGGAGAATATGGAGATATCCTTTCTTTGATCAGAATCTTGGTTGTATATTCATGGCTATAATTTTTTCTTCCTCTAATCTTTTGCCCTGCCCCTCTAATAATTCATATTGTGGAACCTTTGATGAAGCATCTCTTATCTTTTTAAGATGGGATTTCCTAACTACTTGAGTAGTTAAGGTTTCTCCCTTCTAGAAATTCCAATACAAGTTTCTTCTTGAAACATTCCCTTTAAATAATTCATCATTAATTTTTCATTAATTAACTCACATCATTAATATAAGCATATTGAAAATGGGTCCCTTTTCATTTTTAATAAAAGTTGTTAATTAAACTTTTATTTTCAAAAATTTAATCAATTGCCCTTTTTAAATGAGGGACTGTGTTTTAATTTTCTGGGAGTGAAAATCAACCTTTTATCCATTTAAACCACTTCTTATATTATCTTCTTCGTATTATCTTTTCAACGATACAAAGTTTTCCCAAATCTGTCGCCCAAATCTCAAGATATAAGCTCATGAAGTTGAGTTGTCACACATGCCCATTAAAAATGAAGCTGACTGGTATTTTAATTTTTGGGGGAAATTCATCAATTTTCAAGCTTTAAAACCTATACCCTCATCTTCTACGTCAAAATACATTTCCAACTGTATAAATTTTGTGTAATTCCGACACCCGGAGCTCAAGTTATGGCCTCCGCAAGATTCACACTCAGCCACTGTCAATCAAAATTCATAGGCAAATGTGAGCCCTTGATCTTGGATTCGTCCTCCTTTAGGAAATTTTGACTTGTTTTCATGAATATTATCCCACATTCATGGGAATAGGAGAGTATTAGTGGAATATAATGTTAAGTGTAACATATACTTGATAAGAAACAAATAAGAGAGGAGATTATGGAGGTTGGAGGATTCTACCCTTGGAAAGTTGTTGAATATAATAATAATTTTGCATGTCAAGTCAACTATCAATCTGCCCAGTCCGCACTGATGAGTCACCCAACCAAATTTCACCACATGTCATCACTTGGTAGGCCAACAATATTCCAATAAGAATCTTCCATGTGTCATCCAGTAAAATCATGCCATGTGTCACTCCTTGTATGTTGTCATGTGTCTCCTTATGACAGGTCAGAAATATGTCATTTGTATCCAATAAGAATGTGACATGTGTCACTCTCATACATTGCCATGTGGCACCATTTCACGCCTCCAAGTGTAATCATTTCACAGCTTAAATAAGTGTCCATATAATCCAAGGAAATTTTGACACATGGAAAAAGGTTAAAGGTGAGTAATAAAAATAATATATAAAAATAAAAGTGAGTACATAAAATAATAGTAAAAAGGTTTAATGGAAAGGGAATAAGTGTGGGAGGGATGAGAGTGTAGTAAAAGTCGGGAAGGGTAGTGTAGTGGGGAGGGTATAAATGTAGGTGTCCAAAGAGGGGAGGGAAAAATTTAGGGAGCAAAGTGAGGGGGAGTGATGCGAGGTGAGGTAAAGGGGGGGTAGTTTGTAGGTGGCGGAGATGAGGGGAAAAGGGAGGAAGGGTAGTGTAGGGGGGAGGGTAGAAATGTAGGTGGCCAAATAAGTGAGGGAAAAATGTAGGGAGAGGAGAGAGGGGGAGTAATGTGAGGTGAGGTAAAGGGGGGGTAGTTTTTAGGTGGTGGAGATGAGGAGGTTGATGTAGGGTGAGGTGAGTGGGGGGAGAAAGGAGGGGAGCAGGGAAGGGTGAGTGGGTTGGGAAGTGAGGGGGAGGGAGTGAGATGAGTTATGGCGAGTCTAACTAACTGCCACAACTCAAATAAATATTAAGTATGGGATATGAGGGGTGAGGGAAGAGAAGGGAGCAGGGTCGGATGAGTGGGTTAAGGAAAGTGAGGGGGAAAGAAATGTGGGGTGTTCGCCCTTGATAAGTTAAATAAAATTCCAAGTGTTAAGTGAGAAAGGGGATGAGGGAGTGTGGGTGTGGAGAGATAAAGGGAAGGGTAGGAGTAATGAGTGGGTGGAGAAGAGTTGGGTTGAGGGATGTGAAGGGGTTGGGAAAAGTGGGTTTCTTCCCTTGTGGTCAGTCAAAATATAGTTGATTATGGGAAATAAGAGAAGAGCACGAAAATTTTTGAGAATGAGACTAAGTATGGAAGAGGTGTCATTTTCTGCTTAAACTTGGATATATTGAGCATACGAACTTGGATTTCCTATCCGAAAAATTTGTGATGAAGTTGAGACTGAGGGATATACAATGAACTTATAATAGTTCAAAAATTGTCATCGTATCATATAATTTTTTTATTAATCCAATAGCAGGAAAATATAGGTGACCAATTTTGGTCAACAAGACTGATGCCAGTGGGACAGTAATAGGAGTTGTACTAAGTCAAGAACAAAGACCAATTGCATATTTTAGTGAGAAAATGAATGAGGCTAAACATAGATATTCATCTTATGACAAGGAGTTTTATGCAATTGTGTAGGCACTGAAGAAATGGAGACATTACCTCATGCCCAGAGAATTCTTTCTATACACTCATAGTCATGCATTACAATTTATTAGTAGTCAACCAAAACTAAATCAAAAACATGCTAAGTGTGTTGAATTTTTGCATAATTTTACCTTTGTGATTAAACACACAAGTGGTAAAGCAAATAAAGTCGTTGATTGAGTAGAATTAATTTAATTTTGCAAGAATTTCAAGTCAGCGCTTTAGGATTTGATGGTTTAAAGGTAATGCATCAAGATGATGCAGATTTAAAAGATGTTTATGCAGCTTGTGAAAATTCAGTTGCCAACAATAGGAGTAAGTGGTTGGACTACATGCTACAAGAAGGATTACTATTCAACAATAGTAAGTTGTGCATACCCAAGTGTTCAATGAGGGAGAACCTAATCAAAGAGAAGCACAGTGGAGGATTGTCAAGACATTTTGGTCAGGATAAAACTTTTGCTCAGGTAAATGCTTTTTATTTTTGGCCTGGTATGTAGAATCAAGTGAAGAAATTTGTGGAAAAGTGCAGAATTTGTCAGCATGCTAAAGGGAAAAGTCAGAATACAGGGTTGCATCAACCACTACCCATTCCAAGTAGACCATGGGATGTAGTGAGTATGGAATTTGCGCTGGGATTTCCAAGAACATAAAGAGGTAATGATTCAATTTATGTTGTGGTTGATAGATTCTCTAAGATGGAATTTTTTGTTGCTTGTAAAACACCAATGATGCTACAAATATTGAAAATATGTTCGTTAGATAGGTGGTAAGATTGCATGGTTTACCCAAAATTGTAGTTTCAGATAGAGACACGAGATTTTTGGGACACTTTTGGAGAACCTTATGGAAGAATCTTGATACTAATCTCAGTTTTAGTTCAACCTATCACCCACAAAATGATGGACTAACAGAAGTATGGGAAATATTTTGAGAAGTCTTGTGAATGAGAACCCTAAGCAGTGGGATCAGATGCCTGGTCAATCTGAGTTTGCATATAATGACTCACCGAATAGAAGCATGAGGATGAGTAAATTTCATATTTTGTATGGAATGCATCCTAGGGGAGTGTATGAGTTGAGGAATTTGGGAAAATAGGAACTAAGAAGTGTCGATGGTGAGGATTTTGTAGTAAGTATGCAAGAGTTGCAAGAAAGGATCAAGCAGAAATTGCAAGAAAGTAGACACAAGTATAAGCAGAGAGAAGACATGAAGAGAAGACTAGTGTATTTTGAGTTAGGTGACTTTGTCATGGCATATTTGAGGAAATAGATGTAATGACCCTAGTTGGATAAATGTTTAAGAATTATAAAGTAAAACTAATTAGGGGATTAATTGTGTTAACAATGTATTAATTAAACAAAGATGATTTAATGATATTGATTAAGTGGGTTATTAATTAATTAAAGGATATAATTGTGATTAATTAATTAATAATTTAACTACAAACTACATTTAATAACTTGTGTAATGGATTTAATAGATTAATGGTATATGATATAAAATGGTTGCGTATACAATAAGGGATAACCTATGAATCCCGAGGAGATAAAACATTAAAAGAAGGATCAGGGCCAGGGATGAGGGCAGGTAAGGGAGTAAATGAGGAATCGGTGAAGGAGGGATAAGGGAGGAAGGAAGGTTTACGTGAGGGGGATTCGACAGAGGAAGGGAGGAGGAAGTTGGGGGACTGTTGGATTTGCAGGGAGCAGAGAGTTCGGGGTTGTGGCATTTGGATCAGTTGAGGCACCGGGTTGTTGGAGGTTTTGGGCACGGGGGCCAGGATATCCATAGATATCTTGGAGCTAGGTAGTTTTCCTAGTTGGCAAGGAGGACAATAGGTTTGGGAATTTATTTTTTTTTGTTTGTGGCAGTATTGGTCTGTGCATCAGGTAGCAGGAAGGCAACAACAAGGCAGCAAGGCAACATAAATTAGCATCAGAACCAGGTAATTTGTTAAACTATGTATTTATTTCATTCTGCCATGAAATCATTATTCATTGATAAATTTAAGTTACTAAAGTTGTTGTTATGAAAATCAATATTATTTTATGAAGTTATTGTCTCAGTTTATGAAATAAATTGCTCATGAAATAATGTGATGTTAAATTTATTTGGTTGTTACAATAGAGGTTTTCTGTAGGGACATAAAACAAGTTAAAACTTAAAAACATTGGACCATGTAAAATTTTAAGAAAATTTTCTTCTAATGCATATGAAATAGAACTTCCAAGTGGTGTTGTAATTTCTCCAATATTCAATGTTTCATATGTGTATCCTTTCAAGGAGACAAAGGATGTGTCAGTAAATGAACCTATAAGTGATGGAGTTCAAACCATAGGATGGAAAAAACAACTACCCAAAGCAATGCAAAAGGATATTGAGACATTATTGGATATGAAGGTATTGAAGAAAACCAGAGGCGAAGAGTATTTCCAGTACTTGTGTAACACACCCACTACCATAATCAAATTTTCGTTGATTTCTGCAGAATCAGAGCCCTCGAAATATCTACGGAGGCCTAGCATAAGCTAGCTCTTTCTCTCTCTCTGCTCCCATGTGATCGCAGGTCATGATCATAGGTCAAATAATCATGGTGCCTCTTTGTATTTCGCACCTCAGCGCTACAGGGATGTCGAATCGTTCCACTCTACAACCGTCGAACCCCGGCAGGGTTAGTGACTGGCCAATAGGGACGAATCCCTACATGGCTAGGAAATGGCCATTAAGAACGGCCCTATCACGCGGTTGAGTGGAGTACAGGTGGTGAGAGGGGAAACATGGCACAGTGGGCGACATGACATGAGATAGGTCCCACTACACACGCCACACCATTCCGGACCCCTCCCCCCATTAAAGGCAGAATGGCAAGGGGGCTCCGGAATGAAGCCTCGGTCGTAGATCTAAGCGGGTGGACTTTGGTCGTCCAGATCTGCTCACCACTTACCCTAAGGTGCATTCACGCCCCAACTTAAAGTTGAATTCTCTTCCTCACATATAACGATCGTTATAGACCCTGAGATCCTCTGAAAGAATCTCGTTCGTTCATCGAGACTTAACCACATGCTAACATCTCGATATCTATAAGTATGGATTTCGAGTTTTGAGAGCATGAGGGAACATGCCCTTTGGTATCATGAGTGTCGAAACGTTGAAGTGCCAAACAAGCCTAAATCGGTGATTAGCCCCTTGGGTTATTCCTTGGTCAATATGACCCCTTCCCACATGACCACACTCTCTCTTCCATCGGGATTTATCAAGGCGAGAGCCCGACCTCTTGTCAACGAAACTCCCGAATCCCCGATCCCCGATTTCCCAAAATGGGTAATCTCTCGACACGTAGCCTCCCGAAATCGGTCGGTCTACGACTGCTTCGGGGTTTCCACCATGGAACATCCCGATTTCTCGTCAACGGAACTCCCGAGTTCCCGATTCTCAATTTCCCGAAATGGGAAATCTCATGACACGTGGCCTCCTTTAATCGGACGACCCGAATCTACTTCAGGGTTTCTACCATGGAATGCCCTGATCTTTCGTCACCAGAACTCCCGAGTGCCCAATTCCCGGTTTCCTGAAATGGGAGATCTCATGACACGTGGCCTCCTTTAATCGGACGGTCCAGATCTATTTCGGGGCTTTCGCCCCTATTCACTGGGGGTTTAACCCTTGGGTATCTCCTGACATATCCAACGACTGTCGGGTTTTCCAGTCGATATCTGACGGCTCAGACAGATTCCTAACTTGTGCATTCTCCCATGACTTCCTGGACGTGGAAAAATCAACAGTCCAGATGTTCTCATGGACCTTGGGGATATACGATCCCGATATCTTCGCTACCCACGAAGACACAGAAAGACAAAGTGGTAAGGCATTTACCCCCCCTACTTTCTCCTACCAATCTAACGGTCATGGGTGACCACAGATTTCCCGACGGGATCTCGTCCGTCGATCAACACCTATTTAGAGTTAAGGTGCTTAACCCTCTAGTTTCTTCTTCCGATCTAACGGTCGTGAGTGACCAATGATCTCCCGATGGGATCTCGTCCATCGATTTGATACTTATCAGGGATTTCTTAAGGCCTTGCGCCTTCACATCCTTTTTCCCAGGTTCTTGATGGGCCTTTTCAAGAAGGGTATCTCTATGGGGAGGGTTACCCAGGGTACTATCTGAGGCAGATAAGGGTATCTCTCT
>SNQJ01S0027976.1:85207-95972 GCA_010110895.2 Picea sitchensis | reverse complement strand
TGGGTTATGCCTTGGTCAATATGACCTCTTCCCACATGACCACACTCTCTCTTCCGTCGGGATTTATTAAGGCGAGAGCTCGACCTCTTGTCAACGAAACTCCCGAATCCCCAATCCCTGATTTCCCAAAATGGGTAATCTCTCGACACATGGCCTCCCGAAATCAGTTGGTCTATGACTGCTTCGGGGTTTCCACCATGGAACATCCCGATCTCTCGTCACCAGAACTCCCGAGTTCCTGATTTTCGATTTCCCAAAATGGGAAATATCATGACACGTGGCCTCCCGAAATCGGTTGGTCTACGACTGCTTCGGGGTTTCCACCATGGAACATCCCGATCTCTCGTCACCAGAAATCTTGAGTTCTTGATTTTTGATTTCCCGAAATGGGAAATCTCACGACACGTGGCCTCCTTTAATCGGACGATCCAGATCTATTTCGAGGCTTTCACCCCTATTCACTGGGGGTTTAACCCTCGGGTATCCCTTGACAGATCCAATGACTGTTGGGTTTTCCAGTTGAGATCTGACAGCTCAGACAAGTTCCTAACTTGTGCATTCACCCACGACTTCCTGGACATGGACAAATCAACAGTCCATATGTTCTCATGGACCTTGGGGATCTACGATCCCGATTTATTCACTACCCACGAAGATACAAAAAGACAAAGTGGCAAGGAATTCAACCCCCTACTTTCTCCTACCAATCTAACGGTCATGGGTGACCACAGATTTCCCGACGGGATCTCGTCCATCGATCAATGTCTATTCAGGGTTAAGGTGCTTAACACTCCAGTTTCTTCTTCCAATCTGACGGTCGTGAGTGACCACCGATCTCTCGATGGGATCTCGTCCATCGATTCGATACTTATCATGGGTTTCTTAAGGCCTTGTGCCTTCATGTCCTTTTTCCAGGTTCTTGATGGGATTTTCGAGAAGGGTATCTCTATGGGGAGGTTTACCCAGGGTACTATCTGAGGCAGATAAGGGTATCTCTCCCCCGAGAACTAGGTGTGAAGTCTGAATTAGATCAGTATGCATATAAATAATGATTTATGAGAACATAAGCCATACATAGTCTTTCCATATAAACATACAACTACTAGTACTAATCAAGACACCATACAGACATTCTTATAATGAAATCATTCATAATTTCACAGCTTATGATCATAAATGTCAGCATACATATATTTCAAGATGCCAAAGGCAAAACACTTATCATAAAGTAACACCAGGGGTTATGCAACTGCTGAGAGGGGTGCTCATTTCCACCCAATCTTAGGCTCAGTGACTCCCAGTGGATTTACCACTAGCCACCCCTGAGCTGAGACCACGATGTTTTGAGACTGCATATTTGTTTTCCAGTGACTAGGAGCGAAGGTTACTCTCCTTCCTCTCTGCTATCACCCACTCTGCATATCGTCAGAGCTCTCTTTATCCCCTTGCATCTGCCCCCCATTTGCTTCTCCCCCATGCCTTATCCTCTTGCGAGGTTACGTGTGGCGCGATTTCCCTCGTGCTAGTCAGGCCTGACGGCTCTACGGATGGGCGGTTCACCTCCCCATCCCTCATTAATTCCTGAGGAGCCATCTACCTACCAGCCTGCGAGACATTTAATTCGGGGCTAGAGAGCTACTTTTGGTTCTCCGGGCCAGTGGAGTCCAAATACGGTATTGATTTTCGGTGGAAGTTAACGCCACCTTTCCAGGTGCCTTCCACTGCCTTTCTGTAGCCATCGTGGTCTCTTTTTCAACATATCCCCTCTCAACAGTCCTGTAATATAAATTCATAATATTATTCACATTTATCGACCTTTTCCACAAGGTCCATTCACATCACATATTCACATTTCTGAGTGTGCCATAGTTCTTGGCCAATCCAGTTATTTTTACAAACTGGGGGAAACAGGGTGTTACATAGAGTATCAAAGATCATGTATGTCTTGTCTTTTTTCTTCTTTTTATGACTTCTTAAGGTTCATTTTATTTATTTATTTTTACATTACCATCATTTGTGGGCTACTATGGGGCCAATCATTCTATCTAATGAACCACACCAAAGTATGTATCATATACGATTCCCTTTAGTTCATCATATCATATGATTCACATAGATAATATAATTCTTAAACTTGGTTTTTTGTGGCTTTGTATAAGTAGTCCCATGGATATCATAGTATAAGAATAACCATAATTATTCAATAGAGTATTTGAAATGAATGAGATATACATATCACTTCCGAGTAGAAATTACAAATAATAGGCACCAATGAACCTAAATACTCATCCCAAGTTCCAAGAAGATGGAAATCAAACATCCCACCAGCCTAAAAGTGGATAGGGGGTTGGGTGTGTTATAGCAATGACCTCTATACATGCCTATGATATTTATTACTCTCCTGTAATATTTATTATTTTGTTGTAGAGTAATTCTTTAGCACCAAAGGAAATTATTCCACCCTTACCTCTAGATAAAGAGAAACTTGAAAATGCTTTAGCTATAGACAATTATACCAATCTATTAATCGGTGTCATTCCACCAAAACTTGGAAGTTGCACTACACTCGAATAATTGAACCTATCTAACAATTCCTTAGAAGGTTCCATTCCATATTCACTTGGGTATCTACAAAATCTCATGGACTTGGATGTGACCCCAACTGTTTTCATTAACATTGGCATGAACACAAATATCTTTGGAAAGACATGAATCCCAATGGGAGCAATATTAATTAACCAACAAATCATTTCTAACACAAGATGAGATCCAATATATTGCTTATTAAATTTGAGAAATTTATTGTGAACAACAATTACTAGCTAGCAAAAGTTCAAAGACCCTGCCAGATAAACAAGGAATCAAAACTTCAAATTAAAAACCAACCTATCCTCTAAATGAAATATCACTTACTATCATTTTTATGAAATATATTATTGTAACATATACAAAGGGTGACAAAAAGGGAGTAATTATACTAGAGAACATGGGGAAAATCTAAAATGGGGGAAATAAGTGGTATGGAAGAGGTGTAATACTATATATATATATATATATATATATATATATTCATTTTCCTAATAATTTCATAAAAATCAGCTTTAAATTTTAGCAGAGGCATAAAATGATTTGGAACACATCTAGAGGGTTGTTAAATATGGTAGAATAGTTTAAATTGGCCAGAAGGATTTCTAAAATAGTGGTGATGGAAAACAATCAAATATCAATGGTTACGATTGCGATCGGGATAGATTAATGGCTGGTGTGCATTGCAGGCCTAGAAATTGCATGGAGGTTAATTCCATAAAGTGGTTCTGAAATGGAAACCCTGGTTTTTGAAGGTAAAGATGTGTCAGCACGTGGACGATTGAGGAGCAGAAATTGGTTTACATTGAAACTGATGACCCATCGCTCCAAAAAGTTGAATATTATAAGGTTGATGTGATTTTTATTTCTTTTTATATTTGTCAAGGCGGGAATTAATATTGGAGTTGTTGCAACTGTCACCTTCAGCCGAATTTAGAATTCATAGTGCCATTATAATCGCCATTACCAGGTATTTTTTCTTGTTGCCATGGATCCCATCGTGCTCGAAATATCTGAACAAATCCCAAAAAATAATGAAGAAGCCCTAATCGATAGAGATAATGATGTTTGTGACCCTAAATTCAATTTTGCCCCTATTTCTCAATTAATAAGTAACTTAGCTAACATTGGAGGGAAAAGTTTTCCAATCTTGGAGTTTGTCCAAGCTTCTCTCATTCTGTATGCAACTGAATTGTGTTTTCAATTTCCCAAATTTATAGGATGGTTTGTAGAGCAGTACTCAAAGTTAGAAAGAGTTGTAATTGATAAAAAGGGGTCTAAAGTCTTGTGTAAAATTGATGTTGTTTCATTCAGGGAGTCATTAAAAATTCCAAAGTCTTTCTCTGAGAATTCTGAACCTTTTGATGAGGAAGAAATGATTAGAGTCTATAGGGAGTGATGCATGAGCATCCCCAAGGAAGCACAAGCATGGAAGACAACTGGGCACACTAGCACATATTTTGAAGTATTTTGAATTTCAAAGATCAATGTGTTAAATGTAATATCTGACAAAACTTTTGAGTTATGAATGTCTTTAATGACTGGAGGCTGAGACATCATGTAAGATTGATGGGGGAATGTATTTTGTTTTATGAGATGGATCGTAGTACAGATCTGGAGATTTCTCTCTTATCTGTCTATCACAATATTTATTGCAATAAATGTTAAGTAGTTGATAACATTTAATTCAGATAGGGTAGTGTAGAGTTGTTGGAGGGAAGAACTCAAGAGAGTCCCTTTGTATAAATCTTTAGTATTGTTTCTAAGTAGGGTTGGCTTGTAAGATTGATGGAATTTGTTTTTTCCAATAGGAGAAAACAAAGTATAAGATGAATCTATCTGTTATATGTAAGAAAACAGTGAATAACAATGTATGTATACAAGTTTCAGTTGAATGAATATAATAGAGGAATGTTGTTCCAAGTGTATGTTGTTATGTGTCCAAATGAATGGTAGACTTTCTATGTATTTCCATTCCCTATTATTTTTTTGTTCTCGTATCCATGAATGCATTTTCTTTGATGAATGTATGAGTCACTATGAAGAGTGAACAAGTCCAATTGTTTCTCTTTATTAAGTGAGTGCAAGGTTTGCATAGTGTCTACAAGGGGTGTGTGACCAAGTCTATTTTGAATCGAAAGCTCAGAAGAGATATCGAGAACTTGTATGTGTCTACAAGGAGTTCATTAACATCCAAAAGGAGTGCGTGACAGAGTTTTCACTCAAAAGATCAAGAAGAATAGCACGATTTAAGTCACGGGAGATAGAAGCGATTGAAGGACAATCACAAGGAGTGTGAATTCAGCCACAACAGAGTCGATTGTGGAGGGGGATTTGGTGCAAGGTGTGTGCGGGTCAATATTTTGACTGAGTTTCTAGGAGAGTGTTCCAAGGAACAAAGAGAGAGTCAAGTAAGTTAAGCTCAGGAGGGAGAACGAAGGAAATCTTCATGGAAGGAAGTCCTTGAATTTTTCGTCACCAGTGGAAAAGATTCGTTCTGAGGGGAGACGAACGATTCCAGACCATCATTTCTGGAAGAGTTACGAGGAAGATAGTCATGAAGTTTTTCGGTACTTTAGATTTTAGCAAGTTTGAAATCTTGACGAAAACAAAGTCGTGAAGTTTGTGATCACGAATAGATCTCGACCGTTGATCACAAAGGAGCACGTGGCAATGGATCTAGGGAGTTGAAGATTAGAAATTTGGAGGTTTGAGGTGGAATATCTAGAGTTCACAAGGTCTTGAATTCCAAACCATAGTGGGCTAGTGAATTTGAGGAGATGTGTGGAAGGATTTCAGAATCTCAGAGAAGATTGTGTCGGGAAAAGGTGAGAAGGATTTGGGATATCCTGAAAGTCCGAACTGCAAGGACCTAGACATAGAGTCATCGTTGTAGTCACTTGTGGAAGAAGCCCGTGTGTGTGTGGGTAGAGTGAGTTTGGGTGCTTGTAGGGACCCAAGGAGTCACTCTGACTTAGTATTTCAAACGATCCAAGATCAGGAGGTCAAGAAACCCTTTGGAGGGAAGGGGGTTTGCGCCAAGGAGTGCCAACTAGAGATTAAAACTCTGTTTTTTAGAATGATTATCAAGCGTGATCAGTTCCCACAAGGTTTGTCTTTGCCGTTAAGAATCGATATCATGGTCAGTGAGGTTCAATGTGTTTTTTCTTTGTTAATTCAGGTTTTAGGTCTTAATAATGATAGATTCATAGTTGAGGTTATGTTAGGTTTCCTGCTCAAGTTCTTCCATTCAAAGTCAGATCAAGTTGTTTGCATTAATTTTGATGAGTTCCTAGCTGATACCATCTACAAACAACTAGTGAACTTCCATTGTCTTAGAGACTTCAGATACTGTACATATCTGATGAATATTTTTCTCACCAGCAATAATGCAGATATCCCTGAAGCAGAATCAATATCTATAGAAAGAAGCAGGATGAACTCAGTAATGTTTATCAATAAAGTCATGTCAAAGTCCTACCAGATGATTTTCAATGTTAAATTACCTAGAGTTATTGAAGAAATGAGAATTCACCTGCAAAATCTAGAAGACAGAGTAGGAGACTAGACCCTTTTCATAAATTCTACAGTAATATGGGTATATGGTTTTCATGAGTTTCATTATTTGTTTCCCATCTTTTTGACCCCCAGAATTATTTTTGTAGAGTTCATAAGATAGAAAATCATCTCTGAAACTAAAAATTTCATCAAATATAATAGAGCAAGAAATATAAAGTTTCATTTTGTGATTGGCCCATTCATTGTAAAATCTAGAACATGTCTAGCATAAGTTGAGGCAAAGCTCAAAGCTTTGTTTTTTGCACAAGTAACAAGTAAAAAATATGATCCTCATCAGATCATATCTAGAAGGAGGCAAATGAACAAGAATGCTACATATGAGCATGAGCCTATTGAAGGCCTGGAGAGTTTTGTAAATCTTGAAGAATGCGTGGATGTTGAAGCCCCTGTACAAAATGCACAAACATAATAGAGTATTCCAAAGGTGGTAATTAAGGTTCCAAAAGCTAGTACATAGAGTAAGAGGATTGTTTTAGAGGCAATAGACATAGACCCTGAACACACTGCCAGGAAAAAAATTAAAACCATCCAGACAGAGAAGTATGTAGACTTGGAGGATGAAGGGCCTAAAGAACAAACATGTTTATACATGGTGGAGCATGGCACAAGTGTAATTGAATCCAGAGCTGATCAATTGGAAAGTGAAGGTAGTTTAGGGGCCTTCCATAGCCAAAAATACTATTTTGCTCAAGCCTTAAAGGAATCCTACTAGTTAAAGGAAGATTTATCTAAATGGTATGAAGAAAAAAAGAAAGGAGTCACTAAGTGAGATAATGAATCTAATGCATGAGGTAAAGAAAGATTCCCAGCACAAGTCTTCATTATTCACAACCAGAGACACAAAAAGGAAAACATTCAAAATTTCCATAGTAGAAGAAGATAAGGTCTCTGAGATCAAAATAAAGTATGATAATATCATTTCCCTAGACAAGGTTCAATTCCACAAGCAGACTAGTGACCAGATATATTCAGATTATTTAAATTTCAATTTGAAAAATGAAAATTAACATCACTAGGTGCCAAGCTTGAAGGTCATCTTAGCCAAGAAAAAAGAAAAAGTAATGGAAGATTCAAATAAAGAAACTTGAAGCTGATGGCCCCAAAGCATTGAAAGCCTTGCTAGATGAGAAAGACAAAGTGATTCTCAGCTTGAAGAAAAAGTTGAAAATGCCTGCTACAGAGCATCCACAGACTGCAGAACTTATAGCATTGAAACAAGAAAAGGAAGCTTTAAAGAAGAAATCACTAGATTTTCAGGCTAAATTTCTGCAACTGGGAAAGGAAAAATTAGAATGGTCAAAAGAAAAGAAAGAAATGGAAACTATAGTCATAGATTTGTCTTATGTTGTACCCTCTGTTACACCCTCTGCTACTGAAAGAAAATCAGGCACTGAAGACAATGTTTAGGAAATGTATCATGTTAGCTTAAAGGATGGGTAAATAAAATAATTGAAAGATAATATGAAGAAAATTGAACAAGAGGCACAAAAAAGGGATGAAAGTGTATCACAACTTAAAAAGGAAAATGCAATCCTTCATGAAAAGGTGAATAAGATAAACATCAGTATTAAAGGAAAATGTTTGTTACAAGGAGCCAAACACATCATCTGGGACTCCATATCAGTTCAGGTTACAAAACTCAGGACATATCTAAATTATGTTAATGATGAGGACAACATTGAAGTTTTGGCTAAACAAAGATGCAAAGTTATTAATGAAACTTTATCAAAAAGACCAACAGAATGGGCCTAGAACGCTATCAATCTCCTTAATACAGTACCTTCATCAAGTTTGCAGACAATTGGGGTCAAATATAGAACTTCTTTAATAATATGGGCTAGAAGAATCATAACCAAGCACAACCTCTCGAATTTAGTCCAGAATAAAGAAGCCCAATTGGAAAAGAGTGTTCATATTTTTAAGTATTTGTTTGAAGAACTATTTATCAAAGGTATTCCATCATTCTAGGATGGAAAGGGAAAGTTACACAAACAAGAATCCTACAATGCACTCTTGACACAAGCGAGGATGGATGACTCTAGGTTTGAAGACTTAGATGAAGTTTTAAAGGGGGAAACTGTGGTAGAAATGTTAGCCATAGATTTTGAAATTTTGAATAAATTTAAGATAATAAAATTAGGCTTGCATGTCATGATGTATGCCTCTTGTATCAATTTGGAAATTTTAATAAAATAAATGATGGGTTATGATATTCCTTCTGAATTACAGTGGAAGGAAATAGTAAGATTGGGTAAAACTAAATGTAATTTTCTAGGTCCTAGTAAATGACCATCCAGTTGTCAACGGAGTATGGGTCTAGACATCATCCAATCAAATTAAGACACTACCAAGGTCAAAGGGGCGAAGATAAGGATAAAGTTGTTGAAATATCTTAAGGAACCTGATTTTCCGAACTACTACTTTTTTATGAATATTGTAACACATTATGTACAAAGGGTAGGAGAAATTTTGATGAATTGAGTATTCTGAGAGTCTTCGTACTGTAATATTTTCCCGAAGAATTAATAAAGTTGGGTGATCCAAGGCTTTTGGGATCCAGTCTTTCTTCAAAGATTCATGTGCCAGTGACTGTGTATCATGTTCACTTCAGTGCATGTTCTTCTTTCAGTTTATTGCTATCTTTCCATATATGAATGATATTCAATTAAAATATTTTTTCAAAATTCATCATGTTGATGCTCTATCACATAGTTTAGAATATCAATGGTGTTTTCTTCTACTAAAACAATTTAAGAAATTTCAAAATCGGATTTCTTAAAGTGTTGATTTATGTTTTGCTTCTGTCCTTTCTTCAACAATGATATTTAAATTAAACTAGCACACAGTTAGTGTCTATATTGCCTCTGTGTTTTCCCATTAATTGATAGATTACCCACATATTCATAAGCTTCAACCTTTTGACTCCATGCCCAATGGATTTCTCATAGGCTTAAACATCAAATCCCATCCAAAAATTTATTCACATTACAAGGACCTAACCTCAAGAAACAAAAATCAAATCAATCCTTTCAGTGACTGATTTGGGAGAGAGCCCTCTTTGAGACTGGAAGGGTTAGATTCCAGTTTCTAAAGTTTGTTTGTGGTTACCTATGGGTTTCTTTTCTCAGCCTAAAAAAATTACGGAGTGGTAAAATAATTGAAGGATAAATTCTATAGCTTTTCAATGCAATGCACATTGCATCCAAATGCTTAATGCTTTTATGTCAATATGTCAAGATTTTTGGAAATTATTTTCCACTTTAATTTCCCTACATGTTAACTGAGGTTTGCATTCATTTGTGTTTGTAACTTTGTATATCTTTATTGAATGAAGCATATAGTAACCATGACAAAGAAAAATAATATAAATATAGAATGAAAAAAATTAAAGACACAACATACAATTTCAGAGTATTCTCTTACTGTATTGCATAGGGTTCACTCCATAGTTATGATTTCCACTTAATGTGGCTATGTTTTAACATTTAAGGTGTCAGGACTCACTAAAAATGGATTCTTCCACTTATCTTTTGTATGTTTCAACAAAGGCCTTCCCAAAGGTTCCAACTTATTTTGATCTTTGGATATATGTGGTCAAAATTTTAGACATTGGTTTGGTATACTTTTTGAGATATGCCCTATGGAAGTTAGGGTTCCTTAATGCTCCTGAAATCAATTTCAAATGGGTTAGTTTGGCATTTTTTCTATAACTTATTTTCTGGGATGTTTTATACCATAAAATTTTGATGAGATGGAGGAAAAATATTTGGGTAGATGTTGGTTCACTATAATTCATGAGATATGCCTTGTGGAAGTTAGGGTATATTAATAGTCCTAAAATTAGTTTCAAACAGGTCAATTTGGAATTTTCGCTATAACTTCTTTTCTGGGACTTTTAAGACTATGAAATTTCCGAGGATCTCAGGAGACATACAAAAGTACCTTAGGTAATAATTTCATAATTTGGTTCGATATACCTTCTAATATATACTCTATGGAATTTATGGTTTCTAAATGGTCCTGAAATCAGTTTCAAATAGGTCAACTTGGCATTTTCTTTATAACGTTTTTTCTGGGACTTTTCAGACTGTGAAATTTTCAAGGATCTGAGGAGACGTACCAAAGTACCTCAAGTAAAAAATTTATAATACCATTTCAAAAATTGGATACGTGCCATGTTGTGCAATTTCTTTCTTAGGAAGAGGCCAAAAATAATAAGCTTTGAAAAGTTACCATAAATTTCATTTGGAAATTCAAATTTTGGTTAGACCTGGTGAAGGCAAAAGTAGCAAGAAGACTCAGTGAAGGTAATTTGAATGTTTTCATATTTTTACTAAGTTATATGTACTAAATAATAAATTGTTACTTGAGCATTGGTGGTACTCAAACAAAGAGATTGGTGTGTCTTGATAAGGTGGTGTTTAGGGAATGGTGTCTATGAAGATCTGTAAGAGTAGGTTGGTGCCTAACAGGGTTTATACCAGTGGGGATTGGTTTCTCCAGTATGTTGGTGCCTATAAATATTTGTAACAGTACGTTGGTGCCTACAAAGAATTATAAACAAGATGTTTTTGGTTTTCTCTCGAAAGGGTTTCCACAT